>BOPP01000036.1:9680560-9736640 GCA_017312745.1 Gryllus bimaculatus
TATATATATATATATTACGCGTGTGAGCCCAAAAGTAAGCAGCAGTCGTAGATGAGCAAAATCCAACAAAGTTGTTCGCGCACGAAGCACTTCCAAACAGATGGTCGCCTGTTTTTTTGGAAAAACTGGACATGTCACAACCAGTTGTATTATAGATATATATTAAATATAAATTAATTAACAACCCTTCTAGAATTATTAATTATTCCATCATACTTTTGATTGATTCCTAATCGAAGACTATTACTATGAAATATTTTAATTAATACAATTTACTCCGAATTTAAGACATTATTATTATCTAGACATATATCCACAGGAGATCTTTTTTATTCATTTCCTTATTTTCAATTATTTTATTTTATAACTTCTTAGGATTATTTGCTTATATTTTTACAAGATCAAGTCGCGTTAACATTGACACTATCCTTAGCATTACCATTTTCATTAACATTTATATTAGATGGATGAATTAATAATACACAACATGTATTTGCCCAACTAGTTCCTTGCGGAATTTCACTCATCCTTAAACCTTTTATAGTTTGTATTGAGACAATAGACAATATTCCCCTAACTCTCGCTGTGCACTGAATGCCGTCTCAAAGCATCCACATTCTGGCTGGGCCAAAAGCAACCTCGGATTAACACCAGAGTTGAGCCGTACACTATAATTTTACGCCTACCCGTACTTTCGACTCGTAGTCTACACGACTCTTGTTACAGAGGTGGCCAGTTAGTATAGAGTAACTGAATAAGACAAACATTTATTTACGCCCATATATCTTCACAATAAACTGTGTTTACATGTTTAAATTTGTGTAAAAACCTTCCCTTCTTCATAATAACATACTTGTTGTGATACATGTTGAAAATCATTTTTTAAACCGTTCTTTCAATTTCAGAGATATTTTGCTACAATTGCTTTATAAGATAATTTTAAAGCCTTCTTTCATCCAGTTTCTTTCCACTATTGATCGAACAGTTTTTAAAAGATTGATGTCAAAGATACCGGTAGTCCACTGGAGCACAGACTGGTCAACAGAATAATAATGAAGATAATTTTCACCTTTCTTTCTGACTGTGGCGTGACTGTTTCATGGATATTTCCAAACCAATAATTTACGTGTGGAAAACATTAATTCATTAAGACTTCTATTATTGGGTGTGTTTCATTATATCTATAATATTGTATACATTTACAGTACCATTAACAGGCATTACACTTTAAACTATTTCTTTTGTCAGGTTCTTCTCTTATTTTATAATCCATTAAATCAAGGAACAAAAATTGAGTCTAATAGTTTGGCTACCATCAAACACATCACATAACCCAAAAAAAGTTTATAAAAAGTGGTAATAGTAGAAGAATGATGAAATAGAATATTAAAAATTTTATTTTCGATATATCACTCCTGATGAAAAAATGACAACCTACGTAAGAATCTCAAGAAACTAGTAGAAACCTATTTCAATTTGCATATCAGATTACTCTGCACCCGACTATTTCCCTTCAAGTGCAGTGTCACCAACCCTGTTGTGCAGATCTCTGATCATGATGGCAACTTCTTCGCCGTACGCAAGAGAGACGGACCCGATAAGTATTTAACAGGGAAGGAAGGCACTTGTAGTCGTGACTGTCACCAGCCTCATAACTGTTTTTAAGTAAATCAATGTTAACTTGCAATTTAAAAAAGTAGAACTAGATATTGATTTGATGTGATTCAGTCAATATGTAACATTGCTTTCGATAAATAATAATATTTAATTATTATAAATAAATATTGGCATGGGGCGGAGCCTCGCTCTCGTATATTCACCCCTGTCCCACAAAAAAGATAGATTACTTTTGTCTACATAGATTAGTTTTGTCTATGCAGTGTACGTTGTCTACCCATTGTTTTGGTGTAGACGTAGACTATGGTTCTTTCCGCGTACATCACTAATTGGGTCAAACGTGCTAAAACAGCAGAACTGCTTTGCCCGTAAGCAACCCTTTCACGCAAAATTACACGGCGAGTACTCAACTTTTCGAAAAATTGTACATCACTTTATTTCAACAAGATTTCATTATGAAAAATCTCTATCTTTAATATTTTAGTTGTAGGAAGACACTGAAAAAAACTAGTTTTTAACGAAAATGAGATATTCTCTTAAACGTCTTTCATATTATCCAATTTAATCAAAATTAATCTAATAAACAACGATGGAGCCATTTTTTTGAACATTTGGAAAATGTTTCAGGGGCTTCATGTTAGGTACACCCCAGAGTTGAAATATGTCAAGGGGCCACGACATCAGCCAGATCGATTTGGGAATATCAATCATGGAGAAAATCGGATCAACGGTTTCGACGCCAGCGATGGGCAGTCGTTTTGCCGTCATTGGCTTTTTCGATATAAGCGACCCATGGATTCTGGTTACTCTACTTTATAGAGGATTATTTTTCTAAATTTAGAAATTGGATTTATCCACGTTTTCGTTACCAGGGCCCTGTAATAAGAGTTTTCGGACAAAAATTCGCCGTTTTTTCGTGCAGCATTACATAACATTCTCTCCACTCGAAAAAGTAAAAATTACAGTCACATTTTGAGTCAGTAGGCACACAGGAAAACCAATGCAACAAACTAAATTACTCACCTAAACAAATTTGTGAGTGATTACAATCCCTATCGCGCATTAGGCTTCCCAATGTTTTCTGAACAGTGGTTAGCGTTGCCAGGTGTGCTGCGAGGTCTTTCCTCGCCAGTACTTCGGAATTTCAGAAAATAACCTCTCCAATGAAACAAAATTCCACAACTTTGAAAGGAACAATATTCTCCAAATTATGGACAAACGACATGAGTTGTCCCTGACGAATCCATTGTGTGTTCCCTTAAATTCAAATAATTCAAATCATCGTCTTTTATGCTGGTCGAAGCCTTATACTATCTTTGCTTTTCTCATGTTTTTCTCTCTCTAAGCATGTCGTTTATTTTTCTCTTCTTGATACATAAAATGTATCAGAATAACGTTGTTGTTTATTTTTTATTCATAATAATTGAAAGACTAATATTTCTATTTTGACACTGGATGAAAATAATTTCAACAAACATTCCTCAAATATTTTGCCGCTCTTTTATCTTCTTCATAGCGAAAAAACTATTGGTGCTACAGAATGGCACAAACTTTCCCGTGTTAGTTTTCTATTTTCTTTGGTCACGGCTAGCTATATGAACTTGCCACATACTCTTGCCATCTGTGATCTATCTCCACCCAAAGTATTTTTTTTCTTCATTTTTCGGTTTTCTCATTGTCGAACGGAAATATTTTTGAAGATTATTAAAGAACAGTAAAACCTCGTTCTAAATTGCAAATATCTTTAAAAAATTTAGTTGTTTTGAAAAACATTGTGCTTAAGTGCTACTGCAATTTCGAAATATGAAGTTCTTTTTCACAAATGTTTGAGTTTTTGAAAAAATTGATTAGAAGTACTTAAACTTACAAATACAATAGTGTTTATAAATTGCTGGAAATGGCTTGAGAGATATATAATACATTTGTATAGTTTTTGAAAAAAATTAACTGTACGTCGTATTAAAGAGTGCAATTAGCACTATCTGTTCGAAAAAATTGAAGAAAAAAATTGGCGCCTTTTTGAGAAAATGTCGTTTGAGGGTTTCTGAAAATGCGGAATTTTGTACCCTTTTTCAATAAACACATTTGAGTTTTCGAAAAATTTGTATGACATTATATAAAGCACATGAACTCATAAATATGTGAACAAATCGCTGCTAATGTAATTATTTACTACGTGAAAAACAAGTTGAAAAATTAAATCTTTGTAATTTTTAAAAATCAAAAGGATATGGCGATATGGTATTTTAGTAATCCCATAGAGTACATTTAGCACTATCCCTACCAAATGTTTAAAGAAAAAAATTGAAGCCGTTTTTGAGGAAATATTGTTTCTGTAATTTTTTCAAAATTTGAAATATTGCACGCAATATTGCTCAAAAACGACTACAATTTTCAAAAAAAATTACATGACCTTAATAAAAGAACTAAATATTGAATACAAATTTGATTCTAAGGAAAAATCTCTATCTTTAATTTTGTAATTATAGGAAGATACTGAAAAATTCAAACTTTTGAAATTTTCGAAAATTCAAAGTTAACCGTTGAAACCAGACCTATGCCACTTTTAAAAGTGATTTTACTCTATTCGTATAAGAAATTTAAAGACAGATTTGGAGCCGTTTTAGAGAAAATTTTAAAAATGTCCGGGAGGTGCCATGTACAGTACATCCAAATTTTAAAGAAAGTTTTTCATAATATCATAGCTTTGACTCGAGCCTGATGGACAAGGATTTCTTCAATTTAGAAAAAATCCTACGCATGGTTTAGGCGCTAGTAGTGTTCACAGGCGGATAGACAGTGGGACATTTTGGGAAAAAAATACTTTTTCGGTATCAGGGGGGCTCCGAAACGTGTATTTCCGTGCAAATCTAGCGATTGCTTTTCCGTAGCATTACATAACATTCCCTAGACTACGTATATTGCTCCGTATGCACGTACGTATACGGGATAGTAAATAGCACCATTTTGGGGACTAAATTCTCCCATCTGGCAACATAGTATAGGTAGATGCTTCATTACGCACTCGCAGTATCTCCCTTCAGTGCCTCGCTCCCACTTTAAGGTCATGTTCACTGATATCTCGCGTGGTCCTGGCCTTCGACCTGTTGGGACGGGGATTTGGCCTTTTGAAGGAGGTCATCAAAGTTAGAAACTATGTTATAATAATGTTGCTGTGGTTATCTCAAAGTCAAACATAAGTTTTAAGTTTTATTAATACTCCACTGAACCATGGCCTACTTTTATCAGTATTGTATTATTAAGAGAATACAACCACATGAAAACAGTAGAGAAGCTCAATGTCAAACGCTCTATGCTTGCTTGCCAGCTGACAAGTACTAGCGCTCCAAACGGTGAGTGACTAAAACTTTGTACTATCCTAATATACTTACGAGAGAAAGGTATGAAAAACTAGGAGAAATTTATAACATTAAGATAAGTCAGGAGCTCAATGTTACTCATAAACACATTTTTCCCAAGCCATTGCAGGATGTATTTTACTTTTATTTATACAAATTACTTCTTAATTATTTGTTATTAACTATACTTCAAACTCATAATTCATAAACAAATAGAAAAATATTTATTTTTTCAAACACACAAAGACAAATAAACATATATTTATAATAAACACATATATTAATTAAAAAGAGAATGTATTGTTACAATCTATCAAAAAGTAACAATTAAAAATATTGCTACATCAGCAACACAAATATACAAATTTCTAGCACTTTCTTCATTTACACCCTTGAGTGAATACTCTATTTGCACATTCAATTCAGGTAATCTATACTTTTTTACTCTACTACACACTGAACTTCACCATGCTGGTAGTTTCCATTTCAGGTCAGGACAGCGGCGCGCGTAAGGGAGTGGCAGAGGGAGGGAGAGGAAGAGAGAGAGAGAGACAGAGACACAGAGAGAGACATAGACAGAGAGAGAGAGACAGACAGACAAAAGGAGACAGAGATATACTGGGAATGACAGGAGCAGACAGAAACGCAGAGAAAGACACAAAGAAAGACAGAGAGACAGACAGAGAAAAAGAAAGAGAGACAGACAGACGATTAAGACGGAGGGAGAGAGAGGCGGTGAGAGAAAGGGAGAAGGAAGGAGAATGAGGGAGATTTGCAGGGCGTCTTCCGGGTTCCGCTAGTATTTTTAAAACTTGTACATGACCTTCTCTAAAGAACTAATTTTTACTTTCTCTCTACTGCATATCTAAGAAAGATCCTTCAGAAAAATGCATAAAATATTTGAATTACAAATACATTTGAATTTAGGAATGTTTGAACCGGTTTTAAAGCTAATTAAAGAGGATGTAGAAGATTTTTAGTTGTTTTTTTAAAATATTATTGTTGGAAAAAGATTTACTGATTTACCCAGAGTGTACAAAGGAGTGGCTGGGCAGGATCGAAAAGAGGAGTAGAAGTTAGAGGAAAGTGTAAAAATCCACGTTTTTAGAGGTTCTATAGATAATTCTCTTAAAATTTGATCATTTCTGATAAACCATGGAAGAGGAAAAACTTCTCTTAAGAATTTGTTTTGAGCTACTTCCAGTTTCATTAGGTAACTTTTAGAGAAAGCGTATTGAGCAGGTGTAGGTCAGTGAAAATCGAATAATGTATTTAAATATTATTAATGCTGAGTCTATTGATAATTTAGATTTTCTGTTTATGAATGTATACAATTTTAATATTTTTATATGCGTGTTATTTGCTATTGTTATGTTGTTTTTCCAGGTTAATTTAGTATCTATTTGAAGTCCAATGTATTTAACAGGAGTGTAATTTGAAATCCATTTAACTGCATGATTATTAATTATTAAGGGATAAGTAAGGAAGATTCGTTTTAAGGAGAATATTTTAGCTTGAGAATTTTGATGATTTATATTTACTTGCCAGTTATTAAACCATGAAATGAAGAGATTTAGATAATCTTCAATATTGTCTCTACCTATATGCAGATCACTATGATTGGTAAATATTGCAGTGTCATCTGCAAAAAAGGCAATATCTGAATGTAAGAGATAAGATATATCATAAATAAAACATTATAAACTAAAGGTGATTCTTGAAGAACTCCAGCTTCTATATTATGATCAGTTGAGATAGTGTTATTTAGTTGTACTTTAAATTTTTGATTAATTAAAAAGTATTTTATTATATTTTGTAAGTAATTTGGGAAACCAATATTTTTTCAATTTAAAAAATAATCTATCATGCCAGATTTTATCTAATGCTTTTTTAACATCTAGAAATGTTGGAAGAGTATGTTGTAATTGTTGTAAATTAGTAGCAATGTAATCTGTTAAACGCAGTAATTGGTGAGTAGTAGAAAGGTAGTGGAATGGCAAAATCCGAATTCACAACTGGGAAGATTTGATTAATAAATTTATTATATATTATGGTTAAAATATCTTTTTCAAATATTTTTGAAAAATCTCCTGTGAGTTTACAAAATTAAAAAAATTCTCCCAACTCTTTAATTAAATTTTTTAAGAACATTTAAGAAAATGGTGCAGGTCTCATATTCGTTGAAAACTCTGATTCTTCTAGAATTGCAAAAATTAATTTTTTTTGAGTCTTCCTAAAACTACATGATTATGAAGTTAGATTTCCCCCCTTAAGGAATTATATTCCTGAAACATAGGTTTTGAAAAAATGTCATGTACAATTTTTCGACAATTTGAAGACTTTTCGCGTAATTTTGCGTGAAAGTACTAGCTGTTTTAGCACCAGCAAACCTTTCGCCAGGCTCTGATGATGAAAAAGGCCACAAAGCTTGTTCTTACACGTACGAAATTACTTCCACTAACACATTGTGTAGTGAGAATTCATGATTCATAAGATCTTGATACCGTAAAATTGAATTACGGCAAAAAGTCTGCCTGCGCGTCCGTCCGTCTGACTGAGCTGTGCTAGCGTCTAAACCGTGAGCAGGATTTTCACAAAAATTGATATTTCCTGATCCGTTAGAGAGATGTCCCGCCCCCGTGAATCTGAAACATATATTATGATTTTTGAGAATATTGAACGTAAAGCGACATTTTCTCGAAAATGGCTCCAAATATTTTCTTTATTTCCCCCCTTATATGTAGGAAAGAACGATACAGAATATGGTGCTGGTGGCATTATCGTCAAATTCTTTGAAATTTCGGATATTGCAAAAGTTCAATTTTTTCGGCGTCTTCCTACAGCTAAACATCGAAGAATGACATTTTTGCTTAAAGAAATTGGTTAATTAAAGTTAAAATATAAAATGTAAGGTACAATTTTTCAAAACTATGAGTAGTTTAGGTGTAGTATATAAAACATAGGCAATTTTAAAACAAATATTTTCTCAAAAATGTGTTCAATTTTTTTCCTCGCATGTTGCAAAGAATGAAAATATATTGGTTTGAATCCCATTTTTGACGAACTCTCTGTATTTTCGAAAATTGCAAACCTACAATTGCAAAAATTAACATAGCAAAAATACAATATTGATGATAGACATTTTTGTTAAATGAAATATGTTTTAAACTAATGCTTCTACAACAGCATCTACTATCTCACATTATTTATAAGTGCTCCACTATATTATACTACTACATAAACATGCAAATGTGTTTTCAACCAGCGAAAATTGTTTACCGCATCGACACTCGAACTCAGGTCCTCTGCGATCAATTTTAGAAAAAATCTGCTGAACGGTTTAGCCGCCAGCATTGTTCTCAGACGAACAGACATATCTTTTGCCGCCATTCGATTTTTCGCCATTAAGGACCCACAAAACATGGATTCTGGCTACACCACGTTTTAGAGGATTTTTTGTCTAAATTTAGAAACTGGATTTATCCATTTTTTCGTTACCAGAGCCTTGTGATAAGAGATTTTTTCTGCCGACAATTCTCCGTTTTGGGGGTAGGGTGGGGGGCGCATTACATAACTTGATCTTTAGCGCGCAGCAAAAATGCTTGGCGCGGAGGTGAACCGCGCTCGTCGGCTGCTGGGTTGCGGGCGAGTGTCACCTGTCGCGGTGCGCTGCGGAAGCGCCGTTGGCGAGCAGCGCGTGCACGCAGCGCCGGTGGCCCTCGCGCGCGGCCTCCAGCAGGGCGTCGTCCAGCGCGCCGCCCGCGCCGGCCCCCGCGCGCAGCAGCGTCTGTACGCACTCGGCCGCGCCGCCCGCCGCCGCCGTGCACAGCACCGGCCGCAGCGCCGCGCCCACCCTGCGCACGCGCGCGCTCATGCACTCGGGAACGGGGCCCCTCTGCGCGGCGCGCCCACACAAACACTTCATGTCGAGAAAGAAATACTCGAAAATCATCTAGAGTGTGTGGCAAACGAACATCTGCTTCATTTCTTATTCATTTCCTCTGACTCAATAATAACAAGCATCCGACCACTATCAACTAAGGAAACCGAACAGCTTCCGGCGAAGGTTCCTGGAGGCGATGTGCTTCGTGAAGGTAGAAAAGTAAATTCAGAGAGAAATTAATGTCTACTATTGTAACTTTTCTTTGTTATTACTCTTTATAATTTTTTATTTGCACTGTAAGGTATGAATTAGAATCAGAATTCTTCATTTTGAGTTAGTGTCTCATGAACCTTTAGTAGGAGTAAACAATTGCATGTACTATCTCTTAAGTAGTTCCAGCATTGATAACCTGGCAATCCGTATCAAGACTCGAGGGCAATGAATTTATTATTATATTTCGTTCCCACATCCCAAAAGAATGTAAAATGGCACAAGGAATAATTCTGACTATTTTCAACACCGTCGGCTTTATCGTTCTCGTAATATCATTTTAATACCATTAGATAAAGAAATCAACAACTGTGCGGCGCCGCCCAGCAGCGCTTCCCGAGTGACGCGACTGCTGGCAAAGCATTGGTTTAAATCGGGTGGGCCCAGCTGGCAACGCCTCAAGAGTCACCAACTAAAACCTTTAATATGGTTACGGGCCATATTTCATTATTTACTAGGCTGTCCGGGTGACGCCGCGTCCATGGCGAAGGTGCATTACGCTCTGAGGAAGGTCGCAGAATGGCGACCGAAACGTCGGCACCTTCGCCATGGACGCGGTGTCACCCGGACAGTCTAGTAAATACTGACTCCGGCCGCGGAAGCCTACGCTCTCATATTTTCATTACTCGGGTGAACCACCCTTGACTTCCCCAAAATTGTTTCCGGCAGTTGCCTGACTACTCTGAAACGGAAAAGGGGAATGGAACATGGGTGATACCAGGCCGCACACACTGTGAATCACAGGGATAATTTTGAATTTCTGAGTTGACAAGAAAAGATCTTAAAACCTAAACAACCAATTTTAACATTATCGGATAGCAGGGCACAAGCGCGTACAGGTTCTGTTCTCGCTCGACATGGATGCAATACTTTCACTATTGACTAATAACCCAACAAGAATTGACAACGCGAACCGCCAGTTGGATAACCCTGGTTTAAATTGAGATGTTCTCGCAAGTGGCGACGTTGCACTGCTGTGGCGCTGAGTCGCAGACTCCCGCCACCAGCAGCGCAGAAGCTTGTTCGCGTCACCGCTAGCAAAACACAGGTCTAAATGGCTGTGTTCACACGAGTCTTTGCCTGCTGCACACTTTGCTCATCGTCATACGAAATTTCAAGTTATGAAAATGTACCCCGATTTTTTTCTTATCAATTTTGACTTCCACGAATAAAACACGTTAATCGCTCCGAATTATCATAATTTTCCTTTAATAATTAAACATTACCCAATTTCTTACCTCCATTGTTACTGCTATGAATAAACATAAATAACAACTCATTCACACAATTCATCGTTCGCCTGATATCTACTACTTTTGTATGGTCACCCTACCTCCTATCTTATCTTACTTCTCGATTCTTACATCTAAATTTCGTCTTCTTACATGATTTATTTAATGTTTATATATTTTCGTTTTGGTTACCCACTGCGTTCTTGGGTGATGAAATACGTTTTACATTGTGAACAAACTACTACTAAATTTCACATGTTGAATTGTGAAACACAGAAACACGAAAATTTAAATACAGAAATGGAATGAAGTGGCCAATAGTGTATTCTACATTAGCACTACGGTTTGGTACGAGATAATGATAAATTTTACTACAACTGTATCTTCGAGATAATTTTAAAACAAATAAAATCTATTCCTGATTACTGTATATTTGTAATAGAAACGTATATTATATTTTTTTCAAATATATCGTCAGATCAGATGCGCGACTAGGATTTTTTCTGGGTAGAGTACAGGGTACACGTACAATGTCTAGCTGAATGAAGTTTTTCTTATAAAGAATTTTTCATCTATGCTGAAAAAAAGTATTTTTTATTAGAAAGCGTAGGTTTCGGCAGCCGAAGTCGGTACGTATCTACTTGGCTGTTCGAGAGACGCCTCATCCTAGGCTCAGATGCCAACGTTTCCACTATCTCTAAGACATTTTGCCCTGAGGAAGGTCGCAACATGTCGGCCGAAACGTAGTCATCAATGTCTCGGACGCGTCGCCTCCGGGACGTCCAAGTAGATACAGTATTTTGTCTTTCTTACAGATAACGTTAATATTTGATACATTGAATGATGTTAGTATAAAAAAATTAGTGAAAGCTGTATTTTTAATAACGCAAGGGGATGAAGCCTGAAGACCCTTGTCTTTGTACCATTGCATCTGATAATGTACACAATTGCATGAAATATTACATGATATAAACAAGATTTGTAATTTAGCTGAATTCCAAGTAAATCTGGCAAAAAGTGAATTTTGTTTATGAGAAACATAAAAGCCATCTAGCTATGTATTTAGTATACGAGACTATGAAACAAACCCTTTTTGAACGTTTTTGTGTGAAAATGTCGAATTCAAATGAACACAAACAAATTAGGCGCGTGCACTCACGAGGGGTCGAGGCCGAGGGGCGAGGCCGGGGACGCGCGGGCGGGGCAAGGCGGAAGCGAAGGTGCATCGGACTCCGATAAGGACTCCTCCTCCTCCTCCTCCTCCTGGTCCTTCTCATCCAGCGGCTCAGGCTCCGCCGCCGCCCCCGCCTGCATGACTCCTCCGACGCCTGCGCACCGCACCAACCTACGAAGGAGGCCTCGCTCAGCATGAAGGGTTTTGGGACCAAGGGGTCTGGATACATCTAGTTTGCCGCGATTCCTGCTGGTCTTTGACGTCCGATAACAACCGGACCCCGTCTCCCATCACGCTCAGGGGCAGTGTTGTCCTATTAGTCGCGATTTCAGATCGTCCGGCCTACAAGCAGCCGGTTTTATGGGAATTTCGTTCCTTAAAAACACGTGCGCAGCTCACCCTTAAGCGAATGAGGAAGGACACTGCATTGAAAGCGACTCCCAGGCAAAAAAGCGCCACATAAGCACGCGCGGCTCAGTTTACAAGGAACTGCACAGAGAACTCATTACCAAATGTACGTGGCACCTCGCAGGGATCGACTTAGGAGCACTGCAACGGGTGAGGTCATATCTGCGTCGACGGTTCGACACAAGTCTGCTGAGGGCTGGACTGGTGGCACGCAAATCACTGCGTTAGATTCCGTTGACGGAAACCACCATCGCCTCTGACAGCAATGGGCACGTGAACGTGTTCACTAGTGTGCTGAGTGGCAAATGTAGTGTTTTCGGACGAATCCCTCTTGAATTCGTGCAAAAGCGATGGCCGCGTACGTGTTCGACGCTACCGATAATAATCATTTATAAACGTGTGATAAATGTAAGAAACGAACAAAGAAATAATATAAAAATTCTAACTTACGGATCTTACTATCCAACTGCTTCCATGCACTTTTCAAATTACGCTAACGAAGTGCAGGAAATTCAAAGCGGGTGACTATGTTGATGCCACATTAAACTATAAATATTGCATTTTCGAAAAATTCAACTTGACCTTATTTGATGATGTTTATGATGAACACATTTCATTAAGAAAAAATGTACTAATACAATTAAAGGTGTGGAAAGACGAAAAAATAGTAAGTTTTTGTCAATAGTAATTTTTTATCAATAGTAAATTTTTGTCAATAGTAAATTATTGTCAATAGTTACATTTTGCTAACAATATTTAAGATATAATCTCAAATTCTCATTTTATACAAATTATTTCAAGCGCTTGCCCCTTGTTTTTGAGAACAAACAAGGAGATATTTATTGGTTTTATAATTGTTCACTTTTATATATTTTTTAAAAATGCTTGAAGTTGTTAAACTACAACATACGACAAAAATATTGTATTCACAGCTGTCATTCTGGATTCAATATGGCGCTGTGCGTAGATATCCCTTTTAGAGGAGCTTTCTGTTTTGTTGATAAAGCGGCTTATACATTTGGCGTTTTTCGCAGTGGGTGAGTAGTGGTGGGGTTGGAGACTTGTTAAAATGACAAATATAAAGAATATTTACTAGCAGAAAGAAATCCGCAGAAATTCACTCGTGTAAACTCTTCACTCTGACACGCGGGAGTGAATGGGAGCCGTGCAATATACTATAAATAGAGATAACTCTTCAACAGACGTTTTTCACGAGGACAATATCGGGTCTGGTAGAATAGTTTTAATCATTTTTATATATATCACACTTAATTTTGACTAAAATTCTCAATGACTGAGGGGGGATACCTATTGTAATAATTATTAAACTTCAAGCCACAGGCCGACACCGTCATCATTTTTCAATCAACGGACAACTTGGAGGTGTGTTGCCAGACGTACTAGGATATTAATAAATATACCATGTACCAGAATGAAGACATCCTGGTATGTTCAAATACCAGGATTTTGAATCTACGGTAATTGATGACGTTCAATTTAAGTTTCGTTTAATCAGTTTTTATTCAATATTTTAAATGTAACACTAATAATGCAAATAACTATGATGTTAGTGAAAATACTGCCGTAAACATATTAGAGTGTCATAGAATGGTATTTTTCTAGCACATGCTAGAGTAGAAAACGATAGAACATTCTGATTCTTCTATGTAGTTTATCGATATAAAATGAATCGATATAAAGTTTAACGAACTTTCTGTGAGCATTAATAACAATAAGCTTAAATATAAACAATTTCACAATTTAAACCAATTGACATTGGTATCAGGAATTTCAGTGAAAGTACCAGGATTTTTTAAGGTTGGTACCTGGATATATATTTAGTCGTCTGGCAACGCTGACTTGACGTAAGTGTATGGATCACTACATTCATTTCGGCCAGATACAGTGCTACGTTTCGAATAATATTAGAATGTGGAAGACGAATGAAGAGGGGCGCTGATGCCGCATATCACGCGTAATGATACATATGACACGAAAAATTTGCGATTAACTAACAAAGAACTAAAATCTTATTGTACTCACAATATCCTATCACGCTAATCATTTTATCACCTCTCTCTCCCCCTCCCTCTCTCGCTCTCTCCCTTCCTCCCTCTCTCTATCTCCCTCTCTCCCTCTCTCTCCCTCTCACTTGAAATAATGCAGTTTATTAACTGCGACATTCCAGCCATTTGATTTATTTATTCTGTAAGTTGAGGTAATGTCAGTGGGCAAGTGCAAAAGCTTATGATTCGCTGTTGCTTAAGTTATCTGGTGTTACCATGTGACATTTTCATTTTATTCGTAGTCTGAACCTGCCCTTGATGGGGAGGATAATAGTCAGTAGGCAAAACAAGGTCAATCACACTTGAATTCTGCTCCTTGGAGGTTCAGAGCGAAGTCACTCGCCTTTCACCAAAAAGGCCCGGGTTCGATTCCTGTTGAATACCGGACAATCTCGCGTGAAATTTGTTCCAAGAAAACCAGTTTGGCTTTTTCATAAGTGCTAGTCCAACCCCTGTGAAGTGTCCTAAACCCTACTCCAATCCTAATTCCTTCCCAATACTGGCCGCTTGCAAGTGACCCAGGAGCGCGTGGTAGGAGGCGCGAACGCGAAGATGCTACCTGGCGGTCCTCTTGACAACTGACTGCCAGGAGACGTGACATACAATGACAAATAATGTTAATGGATGATTGCTCCTAAGCGCGATTATTAATGGAGGATTAATCTCAAACGCAAAGCGCTCACTCCCCCAAGGGGTTTGGAGACGCGTTGCGTCAATTAAATACGCAACAAATTGAAAAAAAGCGTACAACAATGATTCTAGTATACGTACCAAATTTAATCTATGACCAACATTTCACACAAAAGTTAATCAATGAATAATTACAAAAAATGCACTTCGTATACAATTTGGTCAAATTATATAAATGTAACTTATTACTTCAATTTTGGTCAAAGATAAAATTAGTAATTCACAGACAATTGTTTACTATAGCCTAAATCGCTAACTGTAAATATTTCAACAAATAAACAATACTATTTAGGATATTAAATAATGTTAAATCTAGATACAGTTAATAAATACTTTCTTGGAATTTATATCAAAAGATCAGTTGTCTACTTACAAAATATTATTATTGCTGACCACGAGTTCAGCAACTGTCGTTTATTTGGCGAACAAGAGTAATAGTACAACTGGAATGTATTGTTACCGAAAACTACAGTCGTAGGTGGAGCACTTGGCAACTATGCGGCTGTTCAACGGAATGATCCCCGAACTTAAATTTCAACTGATAGGTTAATACTTTTAATATCTGCGTTTTTAACCATGTTAAAAAGGAAAGTTTGGAATGGAAATATATATAGTAACTAAAATAAATCAATGAATTTCAACTCTTACGAAAACGATATTTTTTCTGACAAATGTCAACTGATGCTCTCTATAAACCAAACCTCAGATGAACTAATGAAACTTTATTCCGTACGGAATGTAAGGTGCTTGAGATACAAACTAACTTTGTACCCATAGAACTCATTATTTTTAACCTCTACTGTAATTCTCGGAGTAGGCTCTTCATAATTCCATAAACTTGCGGAGAAGAACATTTGACTTGCTCGAATAACAATACTCTATTTCGAAATATTCCTAATATAATTTCCATAGTATTCTATTGCGGAAATTTCCGACCATGCCACAAGTTACTCCGGGCAAATTTTGCTATTCCCGGAATATCCGGGGTAATACCGGACAGGTGGTAACCCTAATTGATGGGTTCTGAAATAAATGGCCTATGCACAAGTGTTTTAGTTTTGAACACTTTGTAAATATGCAGCTATTATTACAATATATCAGATCCCGTTTTTTTTCATTTTTAGACATGCATTTTGCTCCATTTTCTAGAAATGTACGAGTATTTAAGTCATAAAACTAGACTTAATAGGTAGACTTTTTCCGCAAGAGTAGTTTTAAACATCTTGTGAACGTGCAGCATTTTAAAATTATTATCAGCCCCAGTGTCAGAGTCAGCTTTATACACCGCTCACCTTTCTTCCCCTCTATGTTATTTGGTGGAATTGGGCGGATTTTTACCCCTTCAATAGCGCATTTTCCGAGAAGAGGTCTGGCAACCCTGGACGTAGGTGTTTTTCCAGCGTTGAAGTTGAAAGTTTTGCACAGGCTGTAGGTCGAGGCGACTTAACCCAGACCATGAAGAAAACACACATTTCCCTCACGAAATATGAACATATTTTCCACAACTTTATAAACATTTTAATATTAAAATAAATGGAAAAGTTTGTAATTTTATATTGCTATAAGGTGTTTGATATCTCTGGGAATAGTGGTAGCTTATAGAGGATTACTAATAGATAATTCCTTAAATTTCCATGAATGAAGTACTTCTTTTTCGGTAACAAGACAGTTGTCTTGGCAAACCGTCGTTTTTCATGGATATAAAAAATGGCATATTTCACGGGCTGTAACAATGTGCCGAATTTGTCTTTATTATATAAATATAGAATTAGTTATGATAAGAGTGGTAAATGTTGAATATTATTTTGCGTGTAGGAAATGTTGCAACAGTAGGACGATAAGTCGAGTGGCGTAATCCTACGAACTAAATAAAATCACTTTTACCACCTGTCGTACTAATTAATTTGGACTGACTGAATCGTCCTCTTTTAGGGAGGCCAGTCCTTTTTTGTAGGTTCTGTTCTTTCTCGAAACGTGTCTTCCTTTTCGTTATTTTTAAAATTTTTTCACCATTAATTTAAATATTTTTCACTATTAATTTGGTACAAAAAATATCTTATTCTAAAAAAAATAGTTTCAACAGAAATGTTTTCGAGAACTGTTAATAACATTGATTGCTGTGAAACGTCCGTTTTGGCAGTATATCTAGTATATCTATCCCAGGTATATCTAGTTTATCCCTAGTATATCTCTATCTACTCCCAAAATAACTTTTTCTCATGTTGTATTTTTTTGTCCCTTTAATTGTAAAAAAATGGTAACCTTAGTCATACATTCTTTTTAGACAGCTTTTTTAAATCTCATTGTTTTTTAATTCACACTTACATCAAATATTTGTTATATTATGGGCAGTAGTAGCTTATGCGATCAGACGAACTTATTTGGTTTTAATTACTACATTCACAGTTTTATCTGAATGTAATAAATATTGTCTCACTTTTGGAACTACTGCTAAAAATTGAACTTTTATCACGCTTTGTTTACTCTACAAGTGACTTTTGTAGGAGGTGTATACAAAATATTTTTATGTGTTATAAACACGTAATTTCCTGTGCTGCCAAACACTTGAATAACTCCGCGACTTGTCAACTTCCGCAAAATAATAAAGAACATTTTTTAAAATTTAATTACTTTGCATAATCTCCATAAGTGCTGAGTCATAGAATAAATAAAAATAAACTTTATTGGAAATCACGGCGATCTACTTAAGTGGAACAAAAGTGAACTACCAACGACGACCGGTGAACTATGCACGGTGATTGATGCTCGGCGAACTACGGACGATCTTTCACTAAATGATCGTTCCGTATCGTACCGTTCCTTTTTGAGAAGAGTTGAATTGTACAAGTTCGTTCGTGATGGACACATCCCTACATAAATTGTAATTAAATACATAAATGAATCGAATCATCGCCTTACTTTACAACATCGCAGGATTTGACTAGGAAAACACTATTAAGGTCCGGGTAAAATTAGAATGTATACATTTCGTGGTCACGAGATAACGCCACCGAACACTAAGAAATGTGTGGATGGAACTAGTTCAATTGATCTATTCCCGAATAGGAACGGTACGATATGAAGCGATCATTTAGTGCGACCGTTCGTAGTTCGCTGGCTATCGATCACCGTTCGTAGTTTGCCGACCGCCAAGTTCTGGTCGCTCGTATAGTTCGTCAGTCATCGTTCGTGGTTCATATTATATCAGAGACCCCTGATCGCTTTCTTAGGTCGCCAGTCACCGCT
Organism: Gryllus bimaculatus; assembly: GCA_017312745.1. Lineage (NCBI taxonomy): Eukaryota > Metazoa > Arthropoda > Insecta > Orthoptera > Gryllidae > Gryllus > Gryllus bimaculatus. The sequence continues at coordinate 9,698,506 of BOPP01000036.1, forward strand.
CCTCTTTCACTTTTAGTTCAACTTAAGTAGATCGCAGTGTTTCTCAATACATTTAATTTTTACATTTATTCATTCATATAGCTCAACAATTAATCGGATAATACAATTTCTTTTAATTTTTAATTTGTTGCATCTATATCGACGCAACGCGTCTCCTAACTCCTCAAGGAGAGTTGAGCGCACTGGAGTAATCCTCCGTAATTAGGCGCCCTCTAGGGGCCGCTGTGTTGTCAAGTCAGTCTCGTCAGTCACAGTCAAGTCAGGGAATCGCCGACAGGTAGAGTCTTCGCTCTCCTCTCCCACACGTGCCCTGTGTCATTTACCCATCGGCCAGATTTGGGAAGGAATAAGGATACGGGCAAGGTTTAGGCAAACGCGTTTTGTTCTAAGAGGGGTTCTATGGGGATTCTACAGAAATCGAACCCGGAACCTCAGTGGTGAAAGGCAAGCGGCTTCGCCATTGAGCCACGAGTGCACAATTCAAAGTGTTTAAATAAAATGAAGAAAAATTTTCTGTATGATTTCGCGGAATTGTCATTCAGGGGTTTTGTACCACATATAATGTGTTTATTACACATGTAAAAATAATGTTATACGCTTCTTAAAAGAAGTTACTTCTCTGGTAAGCAAAGTGTGCTAAAAGTTCAATTTTTTATCACTAAGTGAGCCATTATTCATTATATTCAAATAAAAATGTATATAACAATAAAAATAATATACTTTCGTCTTATAGCACGAGCTACTACTGACCTTAAAACAATATATATATTTGAATTAAAATGTAATGAAAGTCAAAAATGCTGACTAAAAATAGTGTATGACACATGTAGTAAAAGTGATTTTATTTTTCCTAGGTTTGCGCCACTCGGCGTACCAGCCTCATGTTGCAACATTTTTTTTCACGCAAAATAAGTCGCGTAAAAAAGTTGTACCACAATTAATTAATTCTACAACTCTGTAGTAACGGCAGATTCTGCGTATTGGTAACACCATGTGAAATGGGCTATTTTTTATATCAATTAAAAAACACCGTTGCCAAGACAATTGTCTTGTTACCATGAAAAAAAGAAGTTCATCCATGGAAATTTAACGAAGTATCCCTTAGAAACCCTCTAAAAGCTACTGCTATTCCCAAAATATGAAGATCCTTATTGCAATATAAAATTACGAACTTTTCAATATATTTTATGTTATAATTTTTATACAGTTTTAAAAAAATGTTAATATTTCGTGAGCGAAGTCTATTCTTTCCTAGTCTTAGTCAGAGAGTATATCATATATATTTCATAGCCTTAGTTGTTTATTGGCCTCGAGCTACGGTCTCGGCAAAAATGTCCACTTCAACGCTGAAAAAACACCTACGTCCAGATCTGCTAGATCCCGTCTGGGAAAATTCGCTATCGGAGGGATAAACATCCACCTAATTCTGCCAAATAACCTAGTGGGGAAGAAAGGCCAGTGGTGAATAATGCTCACTCTGTCACTGGAGTTGATAATTTCATAACTGTACGTTCACAAAAAGTTTAAAATAAATACTCTGATCCTTAAAGCCTAACTATTAAGTGTAGTCTTATGACTTACTTGAACGAATTCTAAAATAAGTAGCCAAATGCATGTCTATAAATAAAACAAAAAGGGTCCTGGCATATTATCATAATAGCAGCAAATTTACAAGGTGTTCAAAACGAAAACACTTGTGCACATGCAATTTCTTTCAAAATCCATCAATACTTGTTCAATTTCTGGATAAGAATGTGAGTATTGCTGACCACGTAAGTAAGCAAAAAAGTACACATCCTAAAATACTCCCAGAAACCTCAAGGGATTCCGCAAAATGGTCGGAATCCCGCAAAATGCATTTCATCCTGCACGTCGACGCGTGTTTTCGCCCAATTGGCAGTATTCTGCCCAATATGGCATCCCTGTCTACGTCACCAAAATAAATGAACTATCTCGTTCTTTTGAACTAGTTCACTGAAAATAACGAACGTATAAAGAACCGTTCAAATAAAAGAACGACTTTGCCCATCCCTACTAAAGAACAGCGAATCAGAAGCTTCGTCGTTTGTACTGTTTTCATCGAAAGGCTATATATACCGATATATACGAATAAGGGGGTGAAAAGTGTCCCCAAACTAAATCGTCAATTGCGATACTCATATGAAAGAAAACAAAAAATATAATTGCCCAAAAAATCAGCCTCCTAGGGCAATCTGTTGCAGAGATACAATGAGTAACGTGTTTTTATGTTTTATTTTTTTCAGCTTCTATTGCATGTATCACGCTGAAAAAATTGCAGACGGACAAGAGTAGATGTATTTGTAGATTTTTCATATAAAAAAGAGTAAATACATATTTGAAATTAATTTTTGACGTGATAACGATGGAGAACTGTCTCAGTTTTCTCCCTAGAATGTGTGTCATAACTTTCTTTAATATATATTTTTTCCAAATTTTTAAACAATGTAGACGATAGTGAAAAAAATTAAAACCATTTTATCAGTTTAAAAGTTTGATGTTCCCGCCAAAATGAGATAGAATTTTGAAGAATAGAATTGAAGGTCAAATGTCACAAAAACCAGATTTTTGCAAATATCTCATTGGCCTCAGAGGTTAATTGAGGTGATTACAAGGAAGGAAGTTTATGTAAGTATGTACAAAAATGGTTCTATTAATTTTTCAAGAGCAACAAACCGTTTTAACATAATCAGGCGGCGTAGTTTCCGTACAAGGCGTTCCATCTAGCTGTATCAGTTTCCACACTACCATTGAGGTAAGATTCAAAGCACGTTTTTTTACAAGCTGTCCTCAACAGGTCTAGTCGATAAGGAGTCATACAATTAAAAAGTTATGTATTATAATTTTTAATATATTAAAAATGTTAACATTGGTAAACATTGTTATTGAAGTTCCAACCCCACTGTTGTGGTTTTAGCAAATCACTTCCCAGCCACGTTGGGATCTGGTAAATATACACGGAACAAGTGTTGTTGATTCATTCCGCTTTTTATTCATACTCATTGACATGATGTCAATACTAACCTAAAGAGGTCATATCTACAACACGTACATCAAACCTACTCAAGCGAGATCCGGGCAACATTCCAGACCATGTATCTCAGACTAACAAGCCTATACAACAGAATAGTGAGACTAATCTTTAAACCAAAACCAGACGAATGTTGCTTGGAAATCAAAAGAGACAACGACGTAACACCACTAACGATGGAAGTTCATGTAGCAGCAAAACTTAGAATATAAATAGTGGTACATTCTCAGCTATCCGGGAGACGCCGCGTCGTTGGCTGGAATGCCGACGTTTCGCCAGACATGTCGCAGGCTTCCTCAGGGCAACGACGCGGCGTCTCCCGGATAGCCGAGAATTTATGAATTCGAGCCGCGGAAGCTTTCGTGTACATACAAATAGTGGTGCTTCAAAATGGTACGGACTTTCCCGTATTAGTTTTCTATTTCCTATGGTCTCGGCTAGCCATTCGAACTTGCCACATACTCTTGTCTGCTGCCATCTATCGCCGCCCAAAGTACATTTGTTTTGAAATTATCTTCATTTTTGTTTAGTTTCCCTATAGTATAATGTAAATATTACTTTAAGAATATTAAAGAACAGTAAAACATCGTCCTAAATGGCAGTTTTCTTTGAAAAATTTGAAGCCATTTTTAAGAAAATGACGCTTTAACAATACACTAAATTCCAAATTTGAAGCAATTGAGTTTTCCAAAAAACATTACTTGAAGTCATTTTAAGCACTTTAACTCATATATACAATTGTTTTTACAAATTGTTGGAAATATGCAAATTAACAGTGACAGACACATTTAAAAAAATATATTTGTATGATTTTTGAAAAAACAAAACATACACCAAAATGAACTTTACCTCATATTAAAGAGTGCAATTAGCACTATCCCTTTGAAAAGTTTGAATAAATATTTGGAGTCGTTTTTGAAAAAATGGCGTTTGGGCGTTTCTGAAATGCGGAAGTTTGAGCTAGTTTTCATAAAAAATGAACTTTATCTGGCATTGTTTAAATCACATGTACTCATAAATATAATAATGTGAACAAATTACCGCTAGTGTAAATATTAATGATGTGAGAGACAAGTAAAAAAATATTTTTGTAATATTTGAAAAATCAAAAAAAAAAAAAAAATAGAGTAATATGGCGTTTATGTCATCTTATAGAGTGAATTTAGCACAATCCTACCAAATGTTTAGAGAAATAATTAGGAACCGTTTTTGAGAAAATATTGCCTTTGTAATTTTTTTAAGTTGCGCATATTGCTCGGAATATTGCGCGAAAACTACTAAAATTTTCAAAAAATGTACAAGACCTAATAGAAAGAACAAACTATGGACAACAATTTTTAATTGAAGAAAAAATATCTGTCTTTAATGTTGATTTTGTAGGAAGACCCCGAAAAACAATTCAAACTTCTGGATTTTTTTAAAATTTAGAGTTAACCGTGAAAATTGAATCTCTACCACATTTATAAATGTATTTTACTCTATTCTTATAGGAAATTTAAAAAAATTGGAGCCATTTTTGAGAAAATATTGAAAATGCCCCAGGGGCTTCATTAAAGTACCCCCAAAAATGAATGACTTAGTATCTATTAAATTCAGTTCCTTTGGAAAAGGTTGAACACCAGTAAGCAAATACATTAATTCAAAAAAAACTATGCAGTTTTCGTTCTTGTAAACCTGATTTCGAAAATACCTTTTGTATTTCATCGAAACATCTATTATTTCACATTTCTAGGATTTCTAGACTCCTAGTATTCCAACTGAAATTAATACACTGTAAGAGATGTGAAAATGTCAAAAAATAAATGATTTGAATAAATATGAAAAAGAATACTGATAATCAAGGTATGTATTATTGTGATTCTAGCGGAACACGTTAGTCGTTGTTCTCCCCTTATCTCCCTATTTCTCCTTCCCTCCTTGTTTCTCCCTCTTTTTATCTCTCCCCTTCATCTTGGTCTCTCCCCTTTCTTCGTCTCCTCCTCTCTCTTCTTCCCTCCGTCTCTCCCTCTCTCGTACTTGCCCTCTCGCTGTACCGTACCCTCTCGTCGAATCTCTCTCCCCCTCTAACTCTTCCTCTCTCTCGCTCTTACTTTCTGTGTCTCTAGGCCTGTTTCTGTCTCTCTCTGTACCTCTCATACACATTTAGTTGCAAATTCTACATGTCTTTGAGCAAGTGGGTCAATATCGAGATGCGCCGGACCAGCAAAAATATAATAGAATGTTGAAATAGATCTCATCATGCATTATGATGTAACAAACGTTTGAGTCCTTTGGCCTCGAAATTTTAGTTTTTAATGCCCTAGAACGCTTCGTTTGGTAGCTATTTAACAATATATAGTAAAATAATCTTGTCGTGTATTGCGGGAGGCAGAGACGGAGAGAGAGGGAGAGACGAAGAGAGAGTGAGAGACAAAGAGAGGGGGAAACGAAGAAAGGGGGGACAAAGAGAGGGGAGAGACGAAGAGAGGGGGAGAGATAGAAAGAGGGAAAGGCAGAGAGTGAAGGAGAAAGAGGGAGATGAAGGGCAGAACAACGTCTGCCGGGTTCCGCCAGTTGTACATAATTTCGAGAGTGAACCTTTTTTCTCTAATAAGTCATTACTTTTTGGTTAACGTTTACTGAACTACAACTGATGTAATTTATTATAGTTATTGCAGTTAATCACAAACTGACTAAACGTTTGTGAACAATTCTTTTGGATTTAAAAAATAGAAAACCACGATGAAGAAAAGGAAGTGATTGATTAAATCATTGGAATTCCAATTGAAAGGTGGAATTCCCAGACCTAATAAGTAGATATCGGAAAAATATGTCGTATGAAACGTCAAAATATGTACATAAATATGTAATGAAAATAGTGAGAATATGTAGTAAATGTGTAACATCTGATATATGTAATATTAAAATATAATAATTATAAAACACATTTACTGAATACAAAATTATCTGTATCAAAAATGTTCTAAACGAAACATAAAAATTATACAAACGTTTTAAAAATCATTCGAAGATGATTGAAGTATGATGCAAATTTTGCTGCATACAACTTTCCCGTCAATATTTAAAACTTAATTTGTTGCTATCCAGAATGGTAGCAGCTAGACTACTCGTAGACGCAATAGAAGCCCTCTTACAAACAACCAATACCTATTACTGTATTTTCACCATGCATAATACCAGCAAATAATGACTGCAGCGTGCAGCATTCTCTTTGAAGTATTAAACGTCGACGATCACCATAGTTTCTCGGAAATTAAGGTTAAAGATCACGAAACCGACATCAATCATACTTTTCACACCTAAAGGTGAAAATGAACTCAGTCGCTGACGTGCACTTTCCGCCACTGAGATAACTGAAGTAGCCGCGCTGGACAGTAAGAAATCCTACCGCGTCTTAACGTATGTCATCTCGATTCAACAGCAGTCGGTAATAACGAAGAAAAATTCTGATTTTTTCAAAATACTTAATGAAAAATATGTATAACATAAAATAAAACTTATACAATAAAAATATTTTCTGAAAATAGCAAAATATATAATATAGTTTTAAATATGTAAAAATATGTAACGAAGAAATTGGATAATGTATTAAGACGGCGACTATTTCCCAAGATTACAGTTTTGAGAACGGTAAGTAGAGAGACAAAACATACGTAATTACATAAAAATCCTGTCTTTACTAATAAGCACAAACAGTATCAATTGATATTTATTGAGAAAGTACGTCTTACTTAAATATAATCCGCGAATCTTGTACAATCAGTAATTCCATTAATGTTTACTTAATACCTTAACGTTTATGATGATTGTGGAAATATGTGTGAATTTTTATCTTTGTATAAATCTGCGTTGTTATTTTTAGGATGTACGTGTATAATTGATATAAAATAAACATTTCATTATGTTGTAACACTATGTGATCAAATGTGTTGCCACAATACTAGTAAAATATAATTGAGAGGAAAACAAAACAAACAATTAACGCATAACGCAACAAGTTACTACTTTTTTGAGTATTCTTACCTTTGAAAGCAAGATGGATCTAAAACACCCGTGAGAACGCCTTTCGGGGCATTTAGTTTTTTTTAAAAACACTGCAAACGAGATATATGATGAAGCATGGTGTATCATATGTTAAACAAAGGGAAGGAAATCTATTCAGGAAATTTCGTCTCGGAAGTCTGTACTTGGAGATATTGCTCTTTTCGTGGTTTGCATTTTACGAAGGCCATGTTTGTGTGCTGGGTATTTGCACATGATTCGTCACTGATTCATTTCCGTACAGAACTGGTGAAGGTTTTGAAAACTGAGTGGTCGGTAGACACAAGCGAAGTCACTTTCGTGACATTGAATTCACCGCTCTTTCATTCTCGGCATCTTCCCGCGTAATTTTTGGTCAAAAATATACTCATTTGTTCCTGTGAAAATAAGATTGCAACTCCGTCACAATTAAATGGTTATTTATACGACAATGTATGGTTACTTGAATGCATAAAAGTGAAATATTCTAAAATTTATAATAAGAATTGAATTTAGTTTGAAATCTTAATTGTCACCTAATGTTGATACGTATATTTTATGATATATATTTTCATATTGTGGTTGGTAGTAATGACGGAGTCCGTCCGGTGGCTATGTGAGAGAGAGTTCCCTCCATGTGTGTGTGTGGTGTAGGTGATGTACAAGGTGAACATGAGTACTCCGTGCAAATTTTGAAGGAGATGTTATGTGTGCCGTGCCCGGCCGTGCGTCTTACTATTGTGATAATCTTGAAAACTCGTTTGTATATACTGTAAATCGTTTTGAAGCGAAAGATGAAGATGGACATTTTGATGGCTAGTAAATATAGAGGATGTTTATTAGGAGCTTTATTGGGAGACTGTTTGGGAGCTCCGTATGAAGGCGAATCGCTGGTTTCTAAAGTAGTGCTGCAACAGTATTTCGATAAATTAGGTGGACCCTACTTCAAAGGTTAGTATTTGGTTTTAATAAAAAGGATTAATTTGTATTGTTAAAGTAAACTGAGTTCATCTAACATCTGCATTTGAATTTTAGCACCAGTTAAAATGTATACAGATGATACTGCAATGACAAAATGTCTTTTAAACAATATATTGAGTAATCGTGGGGTTGAACCTCGTGATTTAGCAAAACGGTGAGTTATTACAACTTACATTATCTTCCATCATTGATTAGGGGTTTTTGTGGAGGATTTTATTTATAATCAAATATTATTTTTTTTTCCTTTCAGTTTCACTGTAGAGTATTTTAACGAACCCCGGCGAGGATATGGTCAAAATGTAATTGATGTGTTTCACAAATTAAGAGCTGAGAAATTTGAGGATCCTTTTGGTCCTGCCAGAGCTCAGTTTAACGGGAGTGGATCATATGGAAATGGAGGTGCAATGCGCATAGCACCTATTGCCCTTTTTTATTACAAAAGTTTATCTGATGTAATAGAAAATGCTAAGGTATCTACAAAGGTCACTCATACAAATAAGAAAGGAGTTGATGGTGCTGTCCTTCAGGTGAGATCAACATAAAGGTGTAATGGCAATTCAGATTGATGAAAAATAGCAATTTCACTTACCTATATTAATGTTTACAACAGAATTTGACAGAACACACTTGACACGACATCACTTTAAAAAATTTTTAGTGTACCCTTTTTTATTTTTCTAAACATGTCAAAAATTATTTGTTTCAGGCAGTTGCTATTTGCCAGAGCTTGCAAAGTAATCCTGAAGGCAAATTGAATCCTCAAGAATTTTCAGATAAGCTTTTCAATGTCATGGCTTCTGTGGAAAAGGATGAGGAAGGGTGTGTTTATGTACAGTTGAGAGAAAGCTATGAATAATATTAGAGAGTGTTATCTTTGAGGAATGTAATTACAGGGAAACTTACAGACCTTGATGCAATGGAAAGAAAAAGAAACATAAATTGCTTTAAAATAATTGTATTTAATGAAAAAACATGTCTGTGGAATTATTTATAACATGGATAATTCTTGTTTCTGTATGTTGTAAATAAGTTTCTCTAACATGTGTAGTCCTAATAGTTTTGTGTCTTTGATGCCTAAAAATTTTTGTACAGAAAAATGTTTGTTCGTCTGCCTGTATTTGAACGATGCTCGGGGCTAAACCATTGTAAGCCCACTAGTAAGATTATTCATGTTTTAAATCTTTTATTGTGTCATAAAATACAAATTAATAGCTATAATTAATTTCTTATTACAATAATTTGGGTAGAACTGTTGTTTCAGTTATTAAGAGTTCCCTGTGTTTGCATTTCTCTCTTGTGAATGATTTTAGTACTATTGTAACAGAATTGAGGCATAAAGTTACATATAAGCTACCATTCAGTTTCATCCACAAAAAATTGCCATGTTTTTTAAAATTATTTTATATAGTGATATATGAAGTGTTACTTAAGATCACTACATGTGATGTTAAGGGAGTTGGTCAGTTTGGTATCTTACAAAGATATTCAATTTCATTGCTATTTAGTTGTGGGTACATGTTACCTTTACACCATCACAAACCTCATTAAGTTAAGTATAAAATATTTTTCTTTTCCAAAACAATTTAATTATTCTAGTGGCAGTTAAAAAGCCATGAATTGCAATTAATGTTGTAAAATTAAGAAGTGTTAGTGCTTGTAGTAGGAACCAGATAATTTCTCTGAGTTCATTGTAATGAACACACAGTAAAAGCATTTAACAATATGGAAAATTTATATTAACTTAATTACAAATAGAATGTGCTATGTGGTTATTCTCTTTAAGTCTAAATTATTTCAATATCTTAAAAAGTCATTGGGAGTGCTGTCAGAATAAAGTGTGAAACATTAATGTTGAAAAAATAGAAAGTGTGAATATTTTCTGCACATACTGTTTAAATTACAATTTTCTTTTGAACTGAAAGGTTATGGACCTTGCAGATCATGTACAGACACACATTTTTCGATTTCTGAAAATTGGAAGTACACAGAAATCAATTTGTGTTGTATATTCAAGTTAATTGCATTCTGGGAAGGGTTAAAGTCAACATTGATGAACCAACTACAAAATATTTTTGATTAAAAGCAAAAATAAGACGACAGTGTTAATGTTGCATTCACAATTTTGTGCTTTAGGCGCTAATGGAACTGATTGCCTCAATTCGTTGCGATCATGTCATGCACTGAGAGCTGAAGGGCAGCACTGGTCACACAGGCTGGGTCTGGATGACCCCACCCCTTATCAAGCTCAGCTGCGGGTCGTCAAGGATCTGCTGGAGAAAGGTGACGCAGCTTCAGATGAAGAAGTGCAAATGAAGTTGGGCACTAGTGTTGCTGCTCTTTATTCAGTACCAACTGCTATATTCTGCTTCTTGCGAGCAAGAACAAATATACCAGAAATAGAGGTAATTTTTCGTCTACAAGCATACAATGTGTATCCATTGGTCATATCTCAGCTCTTCAGTTCAGTATATGATTAATTGATTAAATATTTGATGGCTAATGTAGTAATGACTTCTTGACCTAATTTGTTTATTCATTATATATGGAATGCTGTTTCTGTTCCTCTTTGTTGAGAATAGCTTGCTATACTCCTTTACGTATTTAAAATTGTGGAGTAAAGCTTTTGTCTAATTATATTTTTTTTAAACTAATTATATTTTTTCCCTTGACTATAATGTCTGATGAATCAAATAAGTTTCTCTTAGAGATAATTTTAATAACTCTTTTCTAAAAATTTAAGTGTGGTCTTGTAGTACTATCTTAGGCTCCACCCTATGCAATTATGTCATAGGTCACTAAGACCAGAATAACATATAGCATACCATAATCAGTTTCTCGGACACTACATATATATATATATATATATATATATATATATATATATATATATATAGCAACCTCGACTTTAGTGATACTAGAAGAATTACAATTATCATTACAACATATATTATGATGTCATCTAATATTACAATTTTCAGGTGCCCTTTTCTCATAGATATCTTGGGTAGCAAATACAGTCTACAGTATGTTTAAACTTAGACAATTGTGACTACGCCATTGAGCTATCAACTTAATGTTTCAAAACATCACACGATCTTCTGCCTTTTACTATTAATGCTGTATCATCCACAAGTGATATCAGCTCACCAGATAACAAAATATTAAATATATCATAAATATACAATAAAATTTGTGAAAGACCCAATATTGTTCCTTGTGGAACACCACAAGTTACATAAAGTTCATGACTAATCTCATAATTTATTTTAATCATTTTTATCAAAGAGTTAACTTTTTAATTGATTCTAGACTTTTCCTCTAAAACCAAGTTTGTAAAGCTTTTATAACAATATCTTGTGATGGACTACGTCAAAGCCTTTTGCCAAGTCCAGAAAGATATTATTATTATTATTGTTATTACTACTATTATTATTTATTGTGTAATTTTGTTGCTTCACTACACTACGCCACAAAAAAATCTCTTAGAAATGTGTGGTTTCTGGTTTTGGTAAGACACTGAAATAAGGGGAATTATTTTTGTACTCAAGATCAGCATTCTAATTAGATATTCCAGTTTTTTAAAAGAATTTAGCTAATCCTATTTCTATTGAAGTGTTAATAATGAACTCACAATATGGTATTAAAGTAGATGAAGTGTGTGAGAAATACAGCCTAATAATTTTCTTGCATATATGTGATAATTTCAGACTGATAATCCTTTTCGGCGCACTCTGCAGTATGCAATATCATTGGGAGGTGACACAGACACCATAGCCTCCATGGCAGGGGCCATTGCAGGAGCTTTCTATGGAGACAGTTTCATCCCTGAAAATCTTAAGAAGCATTGCGAGTCATCTCAGGAGATCTCAGATTTAGCAGATTCCCTGTATGATCTGACAAAAAAGGCCTGAAAATGTATGATAATCATTATTTAGCAACTTTTTTTTAGAATGTTTGTTCTCAAGAAACCCACAATAGTAGGAATGTTGCAAATGGTTTATATATAATTGAATGTTATTTGTGATACAATCTGAAAACTTTTTGTGTAATATCCTTAGAAATGAATAAACATATGCAGAAAATGTTCTTCAAAAAAATTTCAATGTTATTGGAAAGACATTTTATAATTTGCTGAATGCTGAGTTTCTGTTTGTTTTTCTTTCGGTTATCAGATTTTTAAAACAGATGTCAGATGTTGAAATCTTAGAATAATATTGTTGATTAATTGCTTCCATTGGTTTTAACAATGGTGTTCAATGTGATTAATTATGACTTTAATTGTACATACATTTATAGAAAAGGTGGTACGGATGCGTACATTCAGCTTGGCTGTGATTTTTAACTGATTTGTCCATAATTGTTTACTAAGTGAGCCTTGTAAATAAAATGGTTTTAAACATTCATATGTTCAGTTTTATTAAAGACCATAAATTAAAATATTGCTTGGATGTCGTGTCATTGAAGTTTGTAATTTGTTTCATTAATGAAATGAGCGTCTTCAACTTGTTAATTGTAGTGCTCAGGGTGGGCTAAATTTTCACCAAGCCCCCCCTAAAAACAAAAACTACCCAGATAAAATAATTTTTTTAAATCAAAATATTAATGAAATTTAGAATGTAATCACAATTTAATGCTGATGAACAAAAACAAAAACCCAACTACAAAATAAAGTATGCTAATGATAAAATGAAAAAATAATTTGCTAGTACAGTGAAACCTGCTCATAACGGAAGAGCTAGAGAATTAGCAAAATTTTTGTAAATGACATTTTTCTGTTATTGCCAGGTTTCAAAAATTTACTAAGGCAAATAAAATATACTCATAAAATAATTGTTTTAATTAAATCATTGTTGTAATACACACAACATACGTATTTTTTAAATAGTTTATGTACATCTTTCTAAAAGAACCTTAATGAAAATAATCGAACAAAGATGTTTGTTTTGTCTTCTTTTTATTAATGCTTATTTTTCAACAAACTGCATTCAGTGTATTTAATATATTGTTATTTAGTAAGGAGAAAATATGCCTTTAATGTTTTTTTACTTGCATAAGTGCATCACAATATTTATTGATAGTATTTTCTGATATCGTTGCTTTTTCTTCCTCCTTTCCTGAACTGTGACCGGACGTTAGGTTTAGAATTTTGTTGCTCATTTCACCTTTGTTGGCACTTGCTTATCACAATTGACTAATTCTTCTGTGGTTTAATTCCTTCAGATTCGCTTCGTTTGACATGTCTTGAAAAATGTTCTTAGCGACATCTCTATTTTACTGCTTCCATCCTGCAGGCAGAATCCTGTTTTAGGGAAACAATTTATGGCCATCGATGGGTGCAATTCCTTGCATTATTTTGATAACTAATGCACATCTAAAACAGTAATAAGATTTTGTCAATTGTTATGGAATCACATTCATCTATGTGGGCAAGTAAAGATTTAATAAGCAAGTATCTGTACTGTAATTTAAAGGCATAAATGATGCCTTGGTTGAGGAGTGAGTCAAAGAGGTGGTATTCCTAGAAAACCAACACCACGTGACATTTTGTAAGAAAGCACGCGGATGATATTGCCTTGTTGAGAAATAACAAAACTTTTCTGTTTTGGTTTACTATTTGTGCATCAAATCCCCATCGCCATTCTTCCATTGGAGCTATTGTATGAGAGGATTTAGAGGCAAATTTTGGGAGGGGAAATTGAAAATGTTTTGGTCGATTGTGTCATAATACGGATTTTGTACAACGTCGCATGCTACACTCAGCTCATGCTGTGGAATGATTTTAATCGTTTTAATGATTATCCGAAATTATTTTTGTTTGAAAGTTTGATGACAGGTTAAAATTAATAGTTACTAAAACAATTTAGGCGGGAAAATTCCTCCCCGTGGATCCGCGCTTGGCCGTTGCAATCCAAGCTTTGTTGTTCGCTTCCCAATGAACAGGAAGGTCACGTATTCAAATTTTTGGAGCAATGTAGTTCCTATGCCTTTCCAATGACCAAAGGTCATTGAAATTGCCCTTTTGCTTTGCAGTAAAGTAATACAGTGAGGCGATCTTTATTTAATTATTCTGAGACACGCATTTCGAAATACAGTCGGAGCGTTTCGCCGCAGCTACAGTTGTCCGTCTCGTACCCGGATGTGATCTCCGGAATTAAGCAATGGCGTAGGCTCAATGTATGTGAGTGATGTGTTACATCCCCTAGTTTTCCATCACTTATCAATCTTTTCTGTCAGGTATTTTACTTTTTAGCAATGGCGTAGGCTCAATGTATGCGAGTGATGTGTTATATCCCCTAGTTTCCATCACTTATAAATCTTTTCTGTCAAATATTTTACTTTCTTCCGTAAGTATTTCTCTTTTTTTCCCTATTCCCTCTCGCCATTTACGTGCGCTGTACAAAAGGCGCTAGACCCCTTTGCTGGATGTGACGGCCGAGAAACATCCCTTGAACGACCTCCCTTCGTTGGCGAGGTCATTGAACTCACGGCCATGCGCTGTGTTCATGTTTGTGTGGTTTCGACTGCCGGAGATGTGCCATTGCCTCTAACATCACAGGCTTCTTTTCCCCCTTGGATTTCCCTTCCGATGTAGTCATAATTTGGCAAAAGCGTGGTAATCCCAGAAGTCACCTGCCTCTGTGATAGACCCTAAAGCGGGGGACAGAAGACACTACAGTCTTTCTCCACAACTCATGTAAGTTTGCCCACTATGCCTGAGCACATTTTAATCTGATTCGATACAGCTGGGTAACTCAATGTGGGTTAGCAGGCTTGACAAAACAAGGTCACTCCTTTCATGTAAGGAAATAGTAGGATATGGACAATCTGTTGACTGTGAAGTCGAAACAGTGCGTGTGATGTTTTTTCGTTGGTCACGTGTCGCGTAGGATTAATTCAGTTTCGTACTTACTGTGCGTTAAGTGGACTAATTTGTGTAAGTAGTGACCCGTCAAAGAGAATCGCGAATTGGAAATTGGTAACGCGAAAGAATAAACGTTTGTGTGTTGTGTTGAAGAAGACGCGACATGCCGAGCTCACGCCAGTTTCGATTTGTGGCGGTGGATGAGTTTACTTGTGGTAGGGAACGAGTAGAGAAACGAACTCATTGTTTCATAGCAGGAAATCTTCAGAATTCCCTTTTAGTTATTTCCTTCTATTTCGAACAACTGCGGTAATGTAGTAATGAACAACCATTAAATATCCCCTAAAACTAAGAAGAATTGTGTTATCTACAGTGGTAGATATATGAATAGTGACATTGGTATTTGCGGGTGTGAGATTGAAAATCAAAATGCATCTGGTGGCCAATCGTCGGTCGATGCTCTCATTCAAGAGGACGAACCGCTGTATTGTCAGGAAACAGCGGCGAAAGATTTTGAAATTCAAAAAAAAAAAGGCACGTATTTGTTATGGTTTATTTTTTGTTTTTTGTTTTTCTCCATGTAACGCGCAATGCTGAATTAAGAAATTGGTGTTTCAAGGAAGGATTCAAAGATCACTTGTGCTTTAAGTGGCTAATTTGTGTAAGTAGTGACCCATTTTTTTTTCGTGTCAAATGAGAAGTCGCGAATTGGAAATTGGTAACGCGAAAGAATAAAACGTTTTCGTGTGTTAGTGACAAGAACTTCGACATGCCGAGCTCACCAGTCGTTTGTGGCGGTGGATGTTCTTGTGGTAGGGAACAGTAAGAAACGACTCATGTTTCAATAGGCCAGGAATCTTCAAATCCTTTTTATTATTTCTTCTAATTCGCAAAAACTGCGGGAAATTTAGTAAAGAACCAACTCATTAAATATCCCTCAAAAACTAAGAGAATTGTTGTATTCATTATAGTGGTAAGTATAGAAAGTGGATCATTGGATTTGCGGGGTGTGAGATTGAATAACAAATATGCACTGTTGGCCAATCGTCGTGCGAGCATCTC
Organism: Gryllus bimaculatus; assembly: GCA_017312745.1. Classification (NCBI taxonomy): domain Eukaryota; kingdom Metazoa; phylum Arthropoda; class Insecta; order Orthoptera; family Gryllidae; genus Gryllus; species Gryllus bimaculatus. Next base: position 9,714,480 of record BOPP01000036.1, read on the forward strand.
ATTTCAGAAGGACGAAACCGCTGTATTGATTCAGGAACAGCGGCGAAGTAGATTTTGAATCAAAAAAAAAAAAAAAAGGCACGTATATTGTTTATGGTTTTATTTTTTGTTTTTGTTTTCTTCATGTAAGCGCATGCAATAAGAAATTGGTGTTTTTCAAGGAAGATTCAGAAGATCACATAATCCTCTCCCCCATACGTCACATACAGTTGTTTTTTTTCTAAATAAATCTAAGGTATCTTATTTTGCAAAATAAACTTCTAAAATACTTTAAAATAACGTAGAATGACGGAGACTTTAAATATTTGGAATAGAGCTTTCAACCTGTAATATGATCGCATTCCTATGTCCACTAGCTAGGAGTCGCCACTTCTTGCAAGATACCTACTTGATGTCTCTTTTTGAACGATTCCATTGAAGCCTTAAAATCGCTCTTGCCTTACGAGCGAAAAACGGTCCCTGAAATTGGCACGTTCCTGGCCCCGCGTTGCAACGAACCATTCCCATGTGACTTCCTTACTTCTTAAATTCCTATTTATAGCAGCCCTTCGTTTGGAGAGTGAAGAGTTTACTCGCAACCATTTGTCCATAATATATTCTTTCTCGTAAAAAATTGTATACTTTTGGGTCTTCGTTATTCCTATTTTTTTTTTTCACTAATTACGTGGACTGTCATTCTTCCTTTATACTCTTACCATTTCCACACCTCCTGGGAATATCTGGAGTTCCCTCTACTCCGAACTCATTATTCACGGAGGACTGCACCAGAAATATGCAACGTACTTAACTGAAGACTCGTAACAGTTCAATCGCTTGGAATATTCAGAGGAAACTCACGATTTTCTCACAAACGTTTTGGGCATGGAGAGAAAAGACGCACCTGCACCTGCGTCATCGGAATTGGCTTCTCTCCCTCTGGCAATTGGTCAACTTCTAGCGGATCGCGCTGTGTGCCCGAAGCAAATGGTGAGTCACGCCTACAAAGATTCGGTCTCTTCGCTTTCGGTTCATTCTGCCGCAGTACAATGTCTTCGCATACGCCTCGTAAATACACCGTGTTTTTACTTAAGATGCAGAGCAAAGCAAACGGACAGACTTGAAAAATCAGAATTTTCTTTCTTGAGAATATGTAGTGAACATATTTTTTCATGTAGAATGTAGTGTACACATTATTTTCTAACAAAAGTTTTGTCAAAATATTTCTTTTATGACGCCCATGTTGATAGCATTAAGATTTTATGCTTTAGAATATCCCCACTTCGTGGTCAGTGATTGCATTGGAATTTTGTCATTCATAGAATGTCATCTGTAAATACTTTTTCTTTTGTAATTGCCTCATTGCTGCTACAGTGTGAGATATTAGCACGAGGTGCCGAAGCCTCGGCAGAACTGCAACCATTATTACTTTCTCGCTACCGCTAACACAGTGGAGAAAGTTATATAATGCTGCACGAAAAAAAGGCGAATATTCAGGAGGAAAACTATTATTATTAGAGGGCCCTGGTAACGAAATGGGGATAAATCCAGTAGCTAAATTTAGAGGAAAAAATCCTCTAACACGTGGTTTAGCCAGAATCCGTTTTGTCGGTTCACCACAAAATCAATTAACGACAAAACGTCCTACCATCCGTCCGTCTCCGTGTCTGTGGACATCGTTGGCGGGTTTTCGTATAGCCGATTTTCGTTAGCCAAAACTGATTTTTCTCAATCAATCTGGCTGATGTGGCCCCTTGAATTTGAAACCGAAATTAATTTTGGGGAGTATTTTACATGAAACCTCTGAGACATTTAAAAAAAATGGCTCCATCGTTTTCGATTAATTTTTTTTATTGGCTAGTGTGGAGGACATTTAAAAGAATAGTGCAGGTCTCATGTTCATTGAAAATCCTGATCCTGGAAACCCTGATATTTAGAAAATTTACAAAAGTTCAAAATTTTTGGGTATCTTCTTGCAACTAAAATATTAAAGATAGAGGGTTTTTCTTTAATAAAATATCTTTCTTAAAGATAGATTTTGAAATAAGGACATGAATAATTTTTCGAAAATTTTAGTTTTACATAAAATTATGACGGAGATGTGTTATATTCGGAGATATATTGCGGATGTGTTCGGAGATATAGTGCGATATAAATAATATTACGAAAGTATTACTAAGTGCGAGAAAGTATGCGCTATTGTAGCTCCATTAGTTTTAGTATAGCGAACGTTCGTGTAAAAAGACGATGGACTGCATACGTGCCATCTTTGTCCGGGGGGATGAACTATGCAACCGAAAAATATATTTCTCCTTAAATGTGCACATAATTACTACCTTTTTGAAATACATAGATCATACGCCGTCCGTATTCAATAGCCAATGCGGAAGCGCGATGGGACATTGTAACCAACTCTCCTCTGCACGAGGAAGATAAGTCAATTTTAACATTCCTTGAATCGTCAAAGTTATCGGAGCGTCATTTTTACGGTCCGATTGCGTCCTCAAAAATGTAAGTGAAACGTAACGAGACGTCAAATCTATGACGTTCATGAAAAAGACGATCATCAAGACCGATTTGTCGAAGTTCGGTGATATAGGCGGTAACATTGCAACTCTCCAGAGACTGATCACAGTGTGCCAATATCTTTGCATGTTAATGTCACTACCACCCAAATAGTGGGTTGAGAATAGAATGTACTTTTATTTCATGGCGCGCAAGCCCGTCAAGATCTCCGCATGTTCATTTTCGTTTCTTGCTCACTGTCGATTCGGACAGTTCGTCTTAATATCCGAGTATAAGCAAAGAACTTTGACTATGCTCCTCTAAGGTAATATTCCCTTTCTGTATCATGGAAGTGACAATATGGACGTTTTGACCGGAAAAATACCTCCCTCGTACCGCAAATATCATCAAAGAAGAGGCGGGACGCTCTTCGAAACTCAATGATTGAGTTCCTGGTGGTTTGTTCCGCGAATATCCCGTTCGTACACCTACTACACAGACAACCACATAGGTGCTCTGTGATGCTACCTACTCTACCCATGGTGCACAGACACTCGCGAGTCAAGGACTTCGCATTCCTAAAGCATACACATGACATTTTTTATAAAAAATTCGATTGTAATTCTCACAATTATATTTTGAGTTGAATTATGCACTTTACTGAATATGATGACGTATGCAAATTTCTGCTGAAAATTGGCGACAAATTTGAAAATAATGAAAAATCCCGATTTTCAAATCAAATTCCCAGTTTTTTCCGTTTCTTCCAGGCTTTTTCAAATTCCCATTGTATTGGTTTTCAAGATTTCAGGTTCGCTGGTCAACCTGGAGTAAATTTTTTTTATTAATTGTCCGATTTTTATATATTTATTTCAGAAAATTGTATTAATTTTTATCATTGAGAGAAATATTACCAGCATTAAATTTAATAATCGTTCGAAAACAAATACAGAAGTTCATAAACACAACCTCAAAAATGTTCGTAATTTTTCACGGAATGGAGGAACTTTCAGCAATCAGTTAACTAGAATTTGATGTAATTTAATTATTAAGTTTTCATTGTATTATTTATAAAATGTATAAGGTTAATTAAGACGATAATTATTACATTTTTTATTATCATCTTTAAAAAAATGTTTGCAGTCTTCTGTCATGAATTCAAATATTGATGGTTGAGTTTCAGTATTCAAGGTACGTGTTTAAAATATTACTTGTTATCCCTAATTTTTTTAATCTTAACATTTTTTATCAAACGGCGTATTTTCTTTACTGTATTTTACTTGCCAGGCTTTAATGTACATTTATGCCATTTCTTGCGACACTATTCGGACATATGACTTGATAGTCCTGAGGGAAGAAGCAAACATTTGATTTGGTGAGCTAAGTAAAGTAAAGCTAAGTAAAACACAAATAAATCGTGAAAATGTCTTAGCTTTCACATAAATAAAGTCTAGAGATCCACAAAATGTTTGTGGCTCAGATACACTATATGCTGTATTTGTTCAACACGTTCAGGCAATGCAGGTAAATAACTTATTTATTGTGGGAGCTGTTTTTTGTGGGTTTATATTGTTGCAAAAATGTGTAAAATGCGTTTTGCATTTGCAAACAATACGTTTGCAGGTCAAAGATCTGAAGATAGTTATCTATCGTAAACAACTTAGTTTCGTGAAAATACAACTTTATTTCAGAGATAAAAGAACAGTTCACTGCGCCAAAGAGTACCTGCATAAATATATACTTTTCTTAATTCAATTAATTCTTCGCTGAAGTAAACACCAGTCGCTGACTGGAGGAGAATTCTAGCGACCGGCTGCTCTGGTCGCACAAACGGGCCACGGACTGCGCGCGATGTTTCCTTCCTCTTCCATGTATCCTCGCCCCTTACCCACACTTGCATTGACATGTACACTACCGCACATGGGTAGGGGTCGGTTGAGAGCTTAGACTTTGTCCCGGCTGGGGTGGTGCCCACTGATTGGAGATACCTGGTTGGGGAAACCCCGCTAGCCGACTACGTTGACGCCGGACCTCGCCATCCATTGGGGCAAGATTATGCCTCTGAGGTGGGAGACGTGCACTACACTTAAGGGGATAATGGACACAGTCGTTGACGCGCGGAATCACTAACAACCAACCATCATATTTCAACCAACGCTGAAATAATCACGACGTTCACTTGGTTTGCGAACTGTCATTCCGGTCCCGTGTTACACTAATTCTTCTTTTTTCAGGTTTTTCGTGGCATAGACCTCAATGACAAAGTGGATGGCATTATTGTTTCCGTTCATTAAGGTATCAAAGTAGATTAATAACAATTAACACAAGATTTATAAGAAGTACGTAATTATTTCAATCATACATTTTAGGCGAGAAACACTTTGAATTAAAAAACAAAATCATGCATTTTGGAAATCTGGAAGTTCAGTGGTCGCATCACATTTCCTCTCCCCTGCCGTTCAAAAGCCACGATGTTAAACCGGCGTGCTCAGTGTGAGGAGCTAGTGAGCCCGGCCGCCACCAGGAGCGCCAGCGCCGGCGTGGAGACCGAGCTGTGCGGGTCGTCTTTGCGCCTGCGCCATCATCGCTCGCCGCCGCCGCTCTTGGGCGAACATATTGCGCGCCTGGGCCCAGTCCTCATAGTAGTCCATCAGCCTGCAATCAAGCGAGTTTTATGAGGATTCAGTCCAAACGTACTTGACTCTTGTACAAGAGATATAAACATATGGAACCTAGCACTGCCAATTGTTTTTTGAAGTAATCAGAAGACCCGTTCCATTGCGACCGCGTGTGTGGTCCTACTATTCACAACATGATGCGAGACTCACGGTTGCTTGATGTCCGGCCGTCGTGAGGATGTTCCGTGATGCTAATTTACCCACTTGGTGTAAATCCGTGGTGCTTTGTTCCCCACTTGGAAATTTGCCAGTTATATACAGAATTAGTGTAGAAATATACGAGTATTTTTTTAAACTAATTGAATTGTCGGCCAAATGTGAAAAAAAATGCTTTTTTAAAATTAAAATATCTCTTAAATATTTAAATAATAGGTATAATAAATACATGATATTTTGTACATATATATAAAATTATAGCATACAAAAGAACATCTTTCTAGATTAAATTCAGGTATAATTTTATTTTTCTGAAGGAAACAGTATTAGCACAAAAATGTTTTAACATTGGCGCACGCAGGATTCTTCCGAAAAAGTAAGTGATAAGAAAGGAGTGGGTTAGAGAAGAAAAAATACGTGCCACCTATTTCAAGCCTAGACCTCATAAAATAGTTTCAAGTCGGTAAAAATAGTGTTTTGTGAGTGTGCAACTTGACGGACGTACTGTAATGATGCTAATTCGCTGTGTCTTTTTGCGTGGGATCTTGGGTACGCATTACGTGCTTTCATTCAATGTTTTATTCACAACCTGGCAGACGTTCTGCCTCTTTCTCGTTCCCTCTCCCTTTTTCTTACTGTCTCTCCCTCTCTCTCAGTCTCTCTCTCTCTCTCTCTCTCTCTCTCTCTCTCTCTCTCTCTCTCTTCGTCTCTCATCTCTCTCTCTCTCTTCGTCTCTCCCTCTCAGTCTCTCTCTTCGTCTTTCTCCTCATCAATCTGACTCCATCTGTGTGCTGTGTGTCTCTCTCTGTCTCTGCCTCTCTATGGCCCTCTCATGCACATTTAGTTGCAGATTCTGCACGTGTCTGAGCGGGTGAGGTAATATCGAGATGCGCCGGACCAGCAAAAACGTAATAGAATGTTCAAGAAGATCTCATCCTGGAGATTACGGTGTCAGAAACGTTTCTTTGAAGCCTGTGGTCTCAAAATTTTAGTTTTTAATGCCCTAGAACGCTTTGTTTAGGAGTTATTTAACGATATACAGTCGATATCCTGCAGAGTGTTGCGGGTTGCATTAATATTTTGTTTTGTTCTTTTTTTATGAATTTTCCTATATTTTAATATTTATTCTGCTAATCGGGTCGGAGATGAATCCAAAAATCGGAGATAATTAAAAATGTTTCGGCCGTTCATGGTGTAGCTAGCCCAACTTTGTTTTACTTATTTAGAAGACAATCCAATATCCTAAGCATTAACGGAACGACGAATCGCAATTTGCCCCCGTTTTCTGACAATCGAAGGTGTGTTAACGGAGTACGCAGTTCCGCGAATCTCGACCGCGGATCGCCAAAAGCTGCTACGCTAGATTTCGGCGGATAACCCACGGATTTTAATTACCGAAGGCGATTTGCCTTTTCATATCTTCCAGACACTTCAAATAAGCTCATTTGATTAGGTTAATTAGTCCCCACATCTATTCACTAACCAAAATAATTGCTTCGCAGGAGTAATATTTTTAGTCTAACGAGTCTCCGTGGTGTACGGATATGCCGCTGCCCACGTAAAAATTACTTGCATTATGTTGTTACGAAGTCATGTTAAAAGTAAACTCGCCATGCCATAAGTGAGCATGTCAGCTCAAAGAATTTCTGAAATAGTGCGGTAATCGTCTAAGTACATTGTATAGTTCTCCAACCAAGTGTTACGTGTTTTAAACTGTCAACTGTAATGTATGTGTAAGATTGTGACGTCTATGTCTGTATTCAAATCAACTTGCATCTCGCAGTGGTTACGTATGCAAACTAACTTCACTGTGCTGATCACTGGTGTATTTCTTGGCGCCTCTTGGTCCGGACATGTTCGGCAAAGTCTACAAGTCTGCCAGTTCCAAGTGTCGTGAAAATTTAGCCCCCAGAACCATTTTGAAAAGTGCCGAAAGTGTCAAATGTGTTCAGGAACCGTAATGCATATTTTGTGTTTAAATGTTCTTTCATCTTAATCTCATGTAAGTTGGTGTATGTTCTGCGAAGGATTCTTCAACCTACACTCCATCGTAACCGCTCTACTAAACTATCTTATGGTTTCAGCTACATTTGCGAAATTACCTGTATAATAAAATATTACATGTGCGAAATTACCTGTAATTACAATTAATCGCGATTAGTTGAACAAAGGTGTGTCATGCTGGAACAGCCATGCCAGCACACCCGAATAAAGACTGTCAAATGATTTATTGTTAATTAATTTCCACAATTTTGAAATTATTGCCATGTATTTTTGATGGGAAAATGAGTGTGAGCTTGGCGCGCCCACACTCACAATAGTTAAATTCGTATCGAAACTCGATCGTTTCTGAATGAAAATACATGGCAATTAATTCGCAGGTGAGGCGGTCAATTAGCAATAAATTATTTGATAGTTTCCCGCGAGCTATAATTCAAATTTAACTTATGGTCTGGCGACGCGTCAAGCCAGCTCAAACTCGAATTCTCGACGAAAATAAATTCGAAATCGTGGCAATTAATTAGCAATACATTATTTGACAGTTTTTTCATTCGAGTGCGGTAACTCGGAAGTTCCACCTTGAGCCCCTCGTCGAACGCCCGTGCTTGGGCGAATCGCACCTGGGCAGGAGCTCCGTGGCGTGGAGCACGGCGGCGCAGGCGGCGAGGGCCAGCGCGAGCAGGGCGAGGCGGGCGGCGCGGGCGGCGGCGGCGGGCGCGGGCGCGAGCGCGGGCGGCAGCGCGTGTGGCAGGGCGGCGGCGACTGACAGCACTTGCGCCCGCAACGGCGCCCACGCCCCCGAGAACGCCCAGCTACCAACGCCCAGATCTCTTTGCGGGCGATTCAACGCGTCGCGAAGCGGGCGCCAAATCGGTCTTTTACACTTATTACCCCTTCACCCTAAGAAAGAACCTGATGTAAACAAAATGAAGAAATCTTTGCGCCGCACTACGATTTTGATTGGACGCCGCCTAGCGCACTACTTTCAACCAAGCGAGTAGCGTATCTCGCCAAATCAAATCGAATAAGAACTGTCATGCAAATGTCATATTCATTCAACTACACTTTACTGACGATCAGTCTGCTTCAGGAAGTGGTTGTTAATAACTGGATGTCAATTAGTTGTAAAAATTTGGGTGGCCTAAAATTCGGAAGTTCTTGATCACAATTCACAACCTGCCACATTTTCGCAAGCGTTGGTATTTCGTTCTGCACTTTTGCCCTTTTGATGCAAGTAATGCACTTTCGATCGAATACCACTGCCTACAATGTCATCGTATACTTTTATCTTAGGTTTCTTCCCCTTTCTTTTCTTCTCTGGCGTTTGTAGTTGTCCCTTTTCAGTGATCTCTTTGCTGAGTTTCAATATGCTGGATACGGGTATTCCAATGAACACTGCGATTTGCTTCACCAGTCACGACGGATTTCTATGCAATAACATTGAATGACCTCAAGAACATTAAGGTTGTTTATTTTGTATGTTGGTTTACTCTTTTTAAAATCTGGACAATTACAAACCAAAATACTGTAATGGTGAATGAGAAATGAAATTAACACCGTCAGAAGTATGACGAAAGATATGAATGATGATTACGACAGATTCAATTTCAATATTTATTGGTCATAGAAAAATAGAGAAACTCGATGTAATGGGCATTGAGACAGTCGTAAGAAATTTACGACTCTCGGTATTTTTTTTTCCTAATATCTTTTAATCATTGTTTCCTATTTCACTATTATAATATTGCAGAAAAGTTCTATTTTTTCGTGAGTTAAAAGTAGGGGGCGGATTTTAATGGCATGTATTTTTTTTTACTTAAGAATAATGACATTTAGTATAGAGACAAATGACGTATAGTGCTTTAACTCGACGCCATTCCCGCACATTTGATTTTATGTTGATGTTCGCATCGTATAGTTTTGTGTTTCAAGATGTTGCTGTAAAGTGATTTATGCTTTTGGACTTGACTGCATTCAGGGCCGGCGATTGATGTCAATGTGGGCTTACTGTGAAGGCAGCCTTTTTACTTTCTTGTATACGTACGAATATACGGAGTAATATACTAGTACGGAGAAAGTGACGTAATGATGAGACAAAAAACGGCGATTTTTCGACACAGAAACTCGTATTGTGCTCCCCTAGTTCAGAAAAAGTAGATAAAGCCTGCTCTAATATGTAGTAAATTACTCCCAACACGCGGATTTCAGACAGAAATGTTTTTTAGATTTGTTTAATTATTGTTTATTATTATAATTTTTAATTGTTAGAAATGCAAACAATTATTATTATTATTATTATTATTATTATTATTATTATTATTATTATTATTATTATTATTAGATGTTTTGTATCTTTATTTAGAAAACAATATTTTTTGTAATCAATAGGATATTGATGAAACCAATCCCTTTGCCGGTGCATGTTCTGAAATGATCCCCCAATCGACTCTTCATTATTGACGTCAATGTCAAATTTCATCGAAACGTTGGGAATCGATGATTGAACGCAATGCTGTTAAGTTGTGCGCTACTGAGCGCTACAGCAGCGCCGAATGGTTCCGCGTGAGCGAGTCCCTGGTGGGGGACGGGACACTAGGAGATCGTAGAGCAGCAGCGCGCGCGCGGGGTGGGCGGTAAGAAGCGGGAAGAGGCGCGGTCGCGAGCGCCGACGCCAGCCACACGAGAGCGCGGAGGCGGCGTCTGGGCGGGCGGCGGTGTGGTGGGGGCGGCGCCGGGGGCCAGGCAGTGCGCGGCCAGGCAGCAGCCCACGAGGAAGAGCCAGCGCGCGCTCACCAGCCCCCCGGCCAGCGCCAGCACGCTCGGCTCCTGCCGCAGCACGTGATGGCAAGAGAATCCCCTCCTGTTTTTAGCATTTTACCCCTCCTTTCTCACACAATGTCATCACAAAGTGTTGACAGAAAAGCAGAGCGAAAAAAAGTCAGATCTGTCCGGAATTCTACGCCACAGAGGCAATGAGAAACAGAAGATGAACAACAACTAACTGTGAGATGAGGCATGTGGTCTCCATGCTGGCAGTTCACGTTTTCCAGTTTTTACTTTGCAAATCAAAGACGATCCACGAGCCAAGAGAAACGTGCGTGTGCGAATTTTGTCAGATAACCTGCACTCGTTATCAGGTGCAAGCAAAGCAAATTATTTATAGCAGAGTGGTGTCAGCAAAGGAAATTATTTATAAATGAATACGCTAAAAACAATAGGGCTGTAATAATGATCACAAAGTGAAACCCGCAACTTGAATTAGAAACAAATGCATTTCTGTGCGCATTTCAGTTTATTATTGTTTTCCCTTGTCTTCCAGCTTCTCCCCTCCCTTTTCCGTCCTGTGTTCCGTTTTTTATTTTGTTTATTCTCATCGCCCTCCTGCTCTATCCCGTTCTCCTCTTCCGTCTTTTCTTCGTCCTTCTCTTCCTTGTCATTTTCACTCTCTTATTTCACCTCTTTCTTTTCTTTCATTTTCTCATCCTCTTCTTATTTACTTTCACTTCGGCTTGCGGGGATACCCCCCTCCGACAGCGGTGGAGCCTTATCCCGAGCGGGCCTCATCCCGATAGTGTAGTGCATGCACGTTTCAGTGTATGTTTCTGTAAGAGGAGGGGACAAGAATGAGAAAGGAAAGATCGCGCGCGGTCCATTGCTCTTTTTCGTAAGGTACTGCTCCGGCATTCGGAGATAGCAGCGCCCTTAGAGCTGTCGACCACTTGAGTTCTCCTCTTACCAGTGTCTGAATTCAATCTTGTGATCTTGTTCGTATCGAAAATCCGCCACCATCGCGACTCGAACTCTAGGTCCTTTCATCCAACGATGCTCCAGAGGCAACAGATCACGGGGTGGCTGGTCGCCCGAGGTGCTAAGGACGGGAGTGAAGACAAGAACGAGTCAAATCAGGGCGACGGTCGTTGAGTGCGGCCAGCTTCAGGCAGGCAGCGGCGTGGCGTCCGACGCAGCTAGATGGGGCTGGTCGCAATCCGCGGTCGAAAACCCTCCACTGTCGGGACCTGATCATTGGACCTTTGGATCTCTCAGATAGGAAGGAAGTGAGGATGAAGCGTCGAATTTCTTAACACAATTGTATCTGGAGCAAGATATGTGCCATTTCTTAAGATCCTGCTTCTTTGGATCCTGGAATAGATAATGATAATTTTAATTGCAGATTTGTTAAGAAGGCAAGCTGAGCTGTTTTCAGTTGTCTTATCTCTATTGTATTAGCTACGTTTAGCTATCTCAAATTGAAAACAATGTTTCAAATCAGAGTTGCCAGATTTTGAAGCAAGATCCGAATCTGCAATAAAACGCAGAGGTCCTCGTTTAAAACTCCGAAGTTACGAGAGTTTGCTCCATTTATCGTATGTTTGAATGTCGACCAAAACTACCTAACCGTGTGTTTACTGTTCCTAATGGAACTGAGATCACCCGTTAACAATAATGGAAGTGTGGCGAACGTTAAAATGAGGTGAAATGCAACTTTTTTAACGGATCTTTAATAGTTCCTAATGTCTCGTTAGTGTGTTAACAAGCGTTGTTGGAGTAGGCCCTTAGTGCTTTAATTTAGTAGTCCTTTAGAATATTAACGTATTGTTAGACTTGTTTTCTTTGGAAAAATCTATGAAAAACTTACGCTTGCTTGTTATACTAATTAGCTACACGTAGGTAAGTGTAAAAAACCACAACATGACAACTGCAAGGAGCTTTGCAAAAGTTTATTCAAATGAAATCAATTATTACGTAAATAAGGCCGTCAATTATTTGTCTCCCTCTGGCCTTTTAGGGTTAAAGCTACGCGTGCTGGATTGGTTTGGCAGAAGGAAATTAAACAAGGAGTCTAAGAAAGTCAAAATTATCTTCTAAACAGAACGATAATAACAAAAGGGAATCTTCACATATTATATCCCGACCTAGTGGAAGATGAAAAATTATTTCAGTTCTTTAGGATGTCTCACGATAAATTTGAAGCTAAATTTTATATTTAGAATAATATAAGATATAAAGAAAGATGTTGGTAACACAATTCAATTGAACTAACGGAAGGACTCAAAATTGCATTACTTCATTTAGAAACATACAAAATAATCGGCACGAGACACATACAAAAACATTAGATTGATTCATGAACTAATGTATCATTCTATACCATGACATAATTTATTTAGCGTGTACAAATGAACCAAGTTTCACCAATACTTATACAGCTTCTTATAATTACCTAGGAATTTAAATTTGGCAAATGTAACTTCCTGATTCAGATAGTTTAGCTAACCAATTAAAATGCACTTCATAACAAGGTAATACATTAAATAAAGCTTCATATCACGCCGCACAACTCGGAATAATTCTAGATCAACATAATTAAATTGGTTGCAATCTTGATCGCTCCATACGCTTCACATAACCTCACATATGAAATGACGCAGAGGCCATTTCAACTGTGCTGATGACGTCATCGGCAAGTTGGAATATCCAAATGATTTTTTTTCCTTTGGACTTTTTGCAAACGGCGGAATATGCGGATCGTCCCGTCCTGTCCACGATGTTCTAGTGCGCGCATACTGACGGAACTCAATGTAATCAGCTTAAAAAAACAACCTTTCGCCCCGTCTGTCCGTGCCGTACTGACACCGTGCACGCGAAGCTTAAGGGCCTCTCCCGATATGGACAGCCGCGCGCTTTCGATAGGCGACAAGGCTCTTCTCAAGGTCCAAGCACCGCTGCCTTTCGTGAAAGAGGGAGAGTTCGGCGGGGATAGGTCGACCCTTTGGCGACGACGAATAAAGAAAGGCAGCAAATAAAATGCTGCGGTGAGTGTCCCAGAGGGAAGATCTCCATTTAAACCAATGCTTTGCTTGCGGTGGCGCGGACGCCGTCCCGGCCGGGTTACGGCGAGCGCCGGTCGCCGAAAGACACAGCAGCGCGAATCCGCCGCACGTGAGAAGTCCTCCATTTAAACCAATGTTCTGCTACCAGCCGCGGTGTTCGGAAGTGTGCTGCAGTGTCTACCTGTAAAGGGGCCCGATCACTTCCTTTTCTGCTTGTCCGTCACTTACGGTGGTGTAGCGCTTGCGGAGGGCGCTGGCCACGTCGCCGTCCATAGCGGGGCTGAGATCGAGGGCGTCCTGGGGCTGTGGTGGGCGCGGCGGCGACGGCTGGCGATGCGATGCGATGCGATGCGATACGATGCGGCGTGGAACAAGAATAGCGTCATGCGCTTGCGATGCTGCGTCGTTTAGGCCTCCTGACAACTCGCCGATGTGCGTCGAGATGGCCCTGACCGCGAAGTAATGCTATGCCTATTGTTGAAGTCATGGACCCACGATTGCATGGAGGTGGCATTATTACTCGCGCAACTTTTCTTGAAGGCTGGATTGAAGAAATGCGGGTAGAGTGGGGGTATTAGTTACGAAATCGGCCACTGGATTTTATGAAGCAAAGCCAGCTTTGGAGAATCAGTCATTCCTTCACAACTTCCTCAATGATTTGCTTTCTAACTTTCCCAGGAGTTCGAGGCATCTCCTGTGATATATCTTACCTGCTTCGGTCATTTCTTTAGATTTTTGGGGGAAAATAACGGACAGAAGTTCTCGTCTTCAATCGAAAATAGTTTCAACTTCGCGCCAGTGCAGATGTGTTTGAAATGTCATCAATGCTCTCTGCGAGCTTTTGCCTTCAACTGTTTATTGTGCCAGAGAGGGAGGAGCAAGATAATCGTTCAAGAAAAGTTGCACGAGTAATATTATCAACTTCTGCCATGTTCCGCAAGCGAAGTCAGTCTACCATATTGGTGTGCCCGAAACACGTGTGTCAAACACGATAATAAATGGTTAGTACCCATTTTTCAATGGAATTGAATAATTTTCGGAATATTGAAGAGTATAGTAAATTAAACGAAGAAGCTTCATTACAAATTGTGAAGTCATTGTAAAATAGTTTCAGTGCGTGAAAAGCAAAATAACCTGAAACTTAAAACGTCAGGAAGACATTACGAAATGAACTTCTTCTACCTTTCATATTTCTCACAAAAAGTATGCAAATAAATAAAAACAACACTGCTAACATTTTGAAGGAGCACGTGATACACAAATTATTATAAAATATTCTTAGAATTAGTGTTGACACAATATTCGAAGTCTCGTACATTGTCTTAATACTACATCATAAAGTAGTTATATCAAAATAATCTTGAAAATGAACCGAAAATAACTTGCTGTGTTTTCTAGACTGCCAGTTTTTTCACACAACTGTAATCCACAGTGCTCTCCTTTTTGGTATGGCATGGAAATTAAGCAATATCTTCAAATCTTACTATGTTCTCCAAACTATTTAAAGTAACTACTTATATTAGAAAAGTAATTCACGCCTTCCCTGAACGAATTGTACAGCAGTAAGCCACACAAGTAACCATGCGGACCTGTGACGAAAGCTTATTTTTCCGATGAAGTTTTTTTAAATATTAAAAACTATGACAAGTAACACACCTCAACATGAGGACGCCTACAAGAGTTTTGGGCATCACAATATGGTGGATTGTTGCTTCAGGTAGTTTCAAGTTTGAGACGTCATGGCATCTCCCTCTTTTCCTAGCTCCATGGTTGAAGTACTGCTGGCTTTGCTTTTTTTTCAAATATTTATTCTAATATTTATTCTTTCTGTTCGACATAAACTACAGGGATTTAAAAATATTTTTAAGCATTTATAATATAATTTTTACCATATTTTGCGGTGATTCTCGCGGTGAATATGGCTTTTATACATTATTTATTTTAGGTCGCGTTATAAAGAGCTAATGTCATTAGTGACTACTATTAATTTACGTCAAAGATTGATTACATAAATTACAACAAATAGGAATATTAAGAAAAATATTTTTTTGTAATAATTCAGATCATTTTATCAAGACTAGAAATATTAAGATATTTTAAAATTGATTTACAACCTTCAATTGAATTAAATAATTAATTTATATTGTTTTGATCCCAAAAAATATTCTTACATTTTAGAGGCTTAAACTTTCAAGGATACTGTGAGAGGTTGATAATATTCCTCCACATTTTGGACTGGTGGCTGGGTGGTTTTTTTATTATATGGGAGTGGGTGAGGGGAGAATGGCAAATAACTTGGTGATAATATCTTGTGATAATTATTCTTTTAATTTTTCTTTTCTTCTTAATGTAGTTTGGGATAGTTGAGTCTGTTACCGATTTTCGTACAACTTGGAGGTTTAATGTTGAAGCTTTCCAATGGTGATCTCATACATTAAAATTACACTTTTAAAATTCTTATGATGTCATTTAAAGAACCATGAATATGCTCAACATTCAATATATGAGGAGTTTTTAGCACGCAGTCAGCTTTATCATTTCCAGTAATTCTTTTATAGGAATTACTGGACCTTATGGGAGCCATGACAGCATAAGATTTGTAAGGCTTGTAATCTTCATACATGTGAAATCTGTTAATGAAATAAATTATTCAATATTGAATATTATTTTTCTTCTTAGTTTTAACGTATAGTATTCTTTATTCATTTTGTTTTGTTATAAAGAAGTGAGAAACGCTCAATACGAGTTTTGCTTCTGTAATTTGCTTTTGTAATGTCTAGAAAATACATATTGAAAAGATAAATTAAATAAATTATTAATTTACAGGCACTCTACTGGAAATGTAAAAATTAAACTATTTTAAACTGTAGATATTTCTATAAAATATCCATCTGAGAACAAGAAATTAAGAAAATATTTTCAATATAAATTCCCATGTATGTATGACAGATTTGTAAAAATGATCTTATCAAATAACTTCGTCGCTTTTAGACCACGATTCTCTTAACAAAACACTGCATTTTAACTTTTTTCGTTTTCTACATGAATTATACTCATTAATTACATGAAAAATCGTTAATTATCATTATGTTTATGACACGCGTGCAATTAAAACTTAATCGTGCAATTAAACGTCCACAACAGCCAATGAGAACTAAGAGAACTGAACGAAATCGTTTATTTATCTATAAACAGGCCTAACCAAGGTATTCCAGACGGCCGTGAAACATGAACAAAAATGTACATCACTGATTATGCACATCAAAAACATAATCAATAAACGAATGAAACAAAAGTATAAACCAACAATTATATCTACTTCTTAGACAATCATGTTAATATTTGTAATACAATAAGTTAAATTAGAAATTATTACCCTACACATACTTGGCAACAATTATCCTAACCTAGAAGACGCTTTATACTATTTCACAGATATGTTTACTCTACCTATTTGATATTTAACATGAATTACGTATAAATCATGTGTTACGTGTAAACGGTTGCGTCTTGGCATATTACAAATATAAAAAAAATGTATTTACTCGTTCTGGAAAGTACACCAGCACAACGACTGTCACAACTGAATCATCTTTCTCCTTTCCAACATTAACACGTGTTGTTCTCTCATACATGCCCTTACATTTTGTACGAAATAATGTTTTCTTAGCTTTGTCAGCTTCTTGTAATAATTATATCGGAATACGTTAAATATTTTTCTATCTTCAATCGTCTCTCATTTCGTACATTATTCCTCAAGACGCTAAGGTGATCATAAACATACAGTGCTAGGCTTACTAATATCGGTCTTGTTCAGAACCTATATGACGTCATCAGAAACATACATCAAATGGTAAAGATATGATTGAATTTCTCAAAATTAAAATTATATTTTAATGAAAACGAAAAAATATTGAACATAACACGTGTAAAAAATGCGTATAATTGCACTCGTGGTAAATAAAGAAACTCGCTCCTATCGTCGCTCGTTTCTTTAATCATACCACATCGTGCAAATTATACGCCTATTTATACACTCATTTCGTTAACTACTATTGTACACTCTCTCTGCTTTTAGAATGAGATATTTATCGCATTAGTTATTTGGAACCTTAATCAGAGAGTTTATAACCTTAAAACAAATGCCAGAAGGCCATGAATGCTTCCTTGTTTGTGATGAATTAGTGTGTGTTCGCATTTGAAAGCGTTAGTGATTTTCGAGAACAGTTTCACATGCCATTACAAGATTCTCTGAATGAATTACCTTACCTCTTTACCACTAACCAAGGAAAAGTTAAAATATGTGCGAAAGAAATATTGCTGATAATGTGGAATTTTAATAACCCATTGGAAGAACAAAACCTTCAAATCCTCTGATTATCGCCTTGTTTGGAGTTCGTGAGGGACATATAGAGGAAAATATATTTTCTTCTGTGATATGACATTTAAATGAAGTATATGAATTAAAGGGAAGAAATAAGACATGTTGTGTGAGACGTAATGAGCATGATTGAAGGCATACAAGTCGTGTTCATGCATCTGGCAGAGCGTACTTGGTAATAACTGAAACTGACCTTTTGAATTTGGGAGGAAAGGAGGAATGGGTTCTCTGCGGTGTGCTTCTAGGTAATTACGTCTTATTATAAACTTATTTTGCCTTACATATTGATGTAGATAGGTTCTACATTCTTAAATGATATATTATCTCTGAATATGTTCATAGGTGATGGTGAATCTTAATGAATGTGAAATCTTTCCTGCAATCTTCACTCTGTCGTAAATTAGAGATAGGTCTATACAGTTACAAGAAATTCACTGCCCAAGAAATGAATGACGCTGCTTACTAACAGGAAGGTAATATTTTAGAGTGTTTCCGTTACAGTATTAAATGCAATATGTTATTTTCACATTTTGTGTGTACTGAAAAATTAACAAGACATTTTCACATAAAACACGGGATTAGTATTCACACAGTGTTCTTTATTTCTCGTCTAGATCATATTTGTTTTTAACGTTCAATGACAAGTTTTTCAGTCATATAAGAAGCACAAATATCAATATCACAAGTGCCATAAAATGGACAACCTTGGATAAAACAAAAATCTCCCTAAAACATTTTTGTGTGTTCCGATCGATGCCAGACTATACAGATTTTACTGTAAAATTATTTTTAAAGGGCCAAAGGACCGACAATAGGTAGGTGAGAATGACACACAATCGGCCTCCTTGTCCAGGGCTCCAGGACCCCGTTGGCGTGTGCGACGTCCTGTGCAGCCATGGGGTGGCTGGGCGCGTGGTCGGCGCTGGGGCTGTTCGCCGTGTTCAGCGCGCTGAGCGTGCTGGGCGCTCTGGGGCTGCTGGGCCGCTTCGCCGTGCTGGGCTCGGTGGGCATGGTGGGCACGTTGGGCATGCTGCTGGCGCTGCTGGGGATGGGCGTGTCGCGCGTGCTGGGCGCCCTCACCATGCTGGCCGTGCTGCTGGTGCTGGCGCTGCTGTCCTCCACGGGGCTGCTGGGCAGCCACCTCGTGGTGGGCGCCATCGTCGGCTTCCTCATCATGGGCGTCTTCGGCCTGTTCGGCTTTCTGGGCATAGTGGCGATGTTGGTGCTCGTGGCGATCTTCGTCTTCGCTGTTCTGCTGCCGCTGCTCAAGCAACACCAAAACCCCGAAGACTTCAACCTGTGATCGAAGCTTCCTCTTCGCGGTGCTGCCACCGCCGCTCAAGCGAAACCAGAACCCCGAAGCTATCAGCGATTGACAGGCATGCCTTTGAGCGCATACGATCTCCTCCTTAAAGCGAGAGAAGCACCGTTCATAAACAATTCCAGACATAGGTTTCTTTGATTTTTCTTTTCGACATGTGGGCTGGGGCTGTGATTGTAAAAAATCACAATTAGAACTTGAAAATTTTTCACAATTGTGAGTGCTTTTCAAAGTTCGAAATGCTTGTGTTGCTGATTTCGTAACGACTAATTCTATGAGAAAGATAAACGAGTTTGTTCTGTTCCTCATTGGACATCCCTAGATATTTGAGTCTACAAAACTTTAACGAACCACTGCACCGCTAATGAAAGAAAAATGTGTTAAAGAGAGGGAATTCTCGGTTTGGTCTCTGTGAATTGTTAGACCAGGCGCACATTGAAAATAAAATATTTGTTCATCAGAGTTTGTCTTGAATTTTTACCTTTTTGTTCCATAAAAGACACTGAGTTTCAACCTCTGTATCTGAGTCATTGTATCTGCGATCGTAAGAGGAGTAAAACATTATATTTCGAGCACGTGACTTCGAAAGTAAATGATACAGTATTTAATTGTTTTTCTTGACGATTCAAATCACAAAATGAGAGAAAAACATATCCACAGCCTCATTAATCAACTAAAAGAAACATCAGTACAGCTAAACACTTTCTGCAAAACTTGTATAAAGTCACTTATTGCACAAGTGGTGTAACTAAATTATTCGTATTTTTAATTAGGTTGTAATCGTGTTTAGCAAGAGGCATTCTAGAACGACAGGAAGGGTGCAATGACACCCGGGCGTAGTACTGAGCGCCTGCTCCGGGGCCCCCGCAAAATCGATAAAATTGCAAAGTAAATGATGAAAAGAGCCAAGATAGAATTAGTGGAGCTATAGAATGGTACAGACTTTCCCGTATTAGTTTTCTATTTCCTGTTGTCTCGGTTAGCTATTCGAATTTGCCACGTAGTCTCGCCAGCTGCTATCTATTGCCGCCCAAAGTACATTTTTTGATATTTTCTTAATTTTTCGGTTTCCTTATAGTATATTAAAAACCAGTAAAACGGCATCTTAAATGGCAATTTCCTGTGAAAAATTTGGAGCCTTTTTTAAGAGAATAGTGTTTAAGTGTTACTGAATTTTCAAAATTTGAAGGTCTTTTTCACAGAACATTATTGTGTTTTCGAAAAACTTCATTAAGAGTCACTTGCTGCACATCAACTCACAAATATAAGCGTCAAAAAATTGCTGGGAATGTGCGTGTTATTGGTGTGAGAGATATTAAAAAATTACGTTTGTGAAATGTTTAGAAAAAAACAAAAAATACCTCAGAATCGACTATACGTGATATTAAGAGTCCAATAAGCACTATCCATTCGAAAAGTTTCATGTAAAAGTTTGTAGTTATTTATGAGAAAATGGCGTTTGAGCGTTTCTGAAAATGCGAAATTTTGAGCTATTTTTCGCAGAAAACTGTTGAGTTTTCGAGAAACTTTAGACGACATTATTTAAAGGACATGTACTCATAAATATAATAATGTGAACAAATCGTCGATAGTATAAATATTAACGACCTAAGAGACAAGTAAAAAAAATACATTTTTGTAATTTTTGAAAAAAGAATAGAGCAACATGGCGTTTATGCCATCTCATAAAGTACATTCACATTTGTCAGTAAATGAACCTTCGTTTAATTTTCCTATCGAAATCCCGTGAACTGGTGACATTGAAAAAAATCCAGAATACTTAACACTTCGTTAGCTCCACTTGCCCTTGAGAGGAAATATCATCGGCACTATTGCTCTGAGCCACTAGTTCGAAGTAATGCACTTTGCAATATAATATATTTATAAACAATTTCCTAGCTAACCAATAAATATGTGGCAACGCAAGTCGTACTTTTGAATATAGAATATAAAAATAAATTATGTGGTTTCTATTCATATTCGCCATAAAACTGCTTGGTCAGCGTTATTGAATTTGCTAGATTATTTGTCTGTATGCTAATAGCATTTAAACGAATTAAATATTGAAATGGGAGTTGTTGAGAGTAGAAAAGAAAATTTGAAACCTGAAAAAGGCTTAGTATTCTACAATTTTCATCACGTTGCCGTAAGACAGAAATTCGGGGTTGCCAGGTCTGTTGTTAGCCCTTTCCTCTCCACTACTAAGGAATCTCCACAAATAACCTCTCCCAAGGAAACAGATTTACCCAACTTTGAAGCGAAAATGATTCTCCACATTATGGACCAACGACATGAGATGTCCCATTGGTGGTCCCTTTAAATTCAAATATTTCAAATCGTTAATCATCGTCCTTTGAGCTGCTCGAAGCCCTATGATACCGTTTTTCTCATGTGTTTCTTTATATATGCTTGTCGTTTATTTTTCTCTTTTTGATACTAAAAACTGAGACAGAATAACGTCTGTTGTTTCTTTTTTATTCATAATAATTGAGAGAATATTTCTATCTCGATTCCAGATGAAAATAATTTCCCCAAAAATCCTCAAACATTTCCCCGTTCTTTCTCCACAATGAAAAAAACACATTTTGGGGACGAAATTCCCCAATCTGGCAACCCTGCGATGACGGAGTTTTCTCCGCATACGTAAACAAACGAGGCCCCACTACCAGCGATTGATCAACTGTCCCCTCCCTCGGATCGAAGGCTGTTTGTCTGCACGGTTGGGGAGATAGATTTTCATACGAATTTTTTTCTTTGGGCGAGGTACCTTCTATTCTGTTTCACGACCAAACTCAAACCTTTTGCTCTTCTTTGAAACGGAGCACACATTCATTTTAAAATTCACGTTCTGGGTCAATCCATCTTAAGTCGTCCAGCACTGGTCGCTCTACCATCTCGAAAAAATTCATATTTTGTACATACTTTTTCTTACGTTTTGGTTGTTCAAAAAATCTTTATTTTTTATTGTACCTGGTTTACAAATGGTGGCATTTTTTTGTTTTACGCCGTGCGCCATTTTCCGCCTTTGTGGACCTTTACTCTTCTCTAAATTACTCATCGCCGGTTTGTTCTAGCATTTTGGAGTAAATGAGATTGCATTGAGTACACTCTGGTCTACAATTAGTAATATTATTTACCAACCCTGTGTGTTTCTATTAGGGAAATATTTGCAACCAAATCTATTAAACACGAATGAAGGAAAAACAGTTTCAATGCATTTTTGCCTTTCAAATCATAAATCGCATGCTCCATTGAAAATTTTTTTTTATTATTATTCTGTTTATTTACAATCTGTTTTCTTAACAAACATTC
>BOPP01000036.1:9736664-9761159 GCA_017312745.1 Gryllus bimaculatus
AGAATTCTATCAAATTCTGTCAGCCTTCATGCAGCTCGTTGCGTGTATTTTGCAAACGTACATTCCCGCCTGAGATATGGAATCAAATTCTGGGGAAACTCATTATGTAGTACTCTGACCTTTTGATTTCAAAAGAAAATTATTCGAATAATGAACAAATGCCATTCGCGTTACCCTTGCAAGCCTCTCTTCATTGAGCTTGGGATCTTACCACTGCCTTGACTTTACGAATCTGTAATATTTGTCAAAAGTGACTTACTTAATGGTGGGAACATATTTTCATGCTATACTGATATTTATAATTACAACACACGTCGTAAAAATTACGTTCATCAAGTGTCAGCTCCCTATCAGAAATCCACATACAAAACATGTACGTTACTTTACAACGCACAGCTAGATGACATTAAACAATTGAAGTCGGTTCACAAATTTAAGTTAAAAGTAAAATCTTGTCTGCTGCATAACGGTTTCTAAACAATTACTGGTTATCAAAAGAAAAATAATGTTTATTTTAACAAAAAGTTATATATAATGTATTTTACATTTGTATTGTATAATTTTTTTAAAAGACTTAATATGTTTGTAACAAATAATGTACTTCGGCTTTCGGGTCAATGACCCCCATCTCTATCAGGTTTTTGTCCAGTTTCCCTGATCCATTGAGCAAATGCTGAGATGTTTTGCTTCTGGACGTAAATGTACCGCCCCACTATGCGCTTATGTATTGTTGACCTCTCTTTTTGCTTGTAATGGGTTTAAAGAGTATGGAAGGGCGGTTGCTATGCTGTAGCACATCGCATAAAACATTCATACTTGCACATTAATGGTACAATTTCATAACATCAGAAACGAAAAATGACTAATTTTTCAAAATATGCTACATAGCGATTTTTAAAATTATTTTTATTTATTTATGTTAAACTTTTACTCATATTTCAACTATTTATAGTTAAAATGACGGGAAGTGATTCTGGAACTTAAGAAAACGCGCAGGTAATCTTTTTCCCCTACGTCGCATACAGTTTTTACTGTTTTTTGTCTGAATAAATAAAAATCTAACCTAACTAATTTCGATTTTCAGAGAATAAGTTCTCAAAGAAGGACAATTATAGCCGTAATTTTTTCTGTCTGCGTCTATTCATAAAAGTATGATTACTTTCAGTAAAGTATCAATGGTAATCAACTTACCACTTAAAAATTATATCCTCATAAAAATTTAAATTTCCACTTTTTTCCGCGTTTTGAACTGCAGTGTCTCTGTTGGGGGACAAGATAAAGATATGAAAAATGCACAGGTATTACTCGCTATGATACCAAAATTCAGTAAAAATTTGAACTTTTAGATTAATCGCAAAGTCTTTTTTTAACTGTAACTTTCGCAAAATAAGGCTTAATAATATCTACATTGGGGATAACTAGTGACAGGTAGTAATCATATTATTTTGAAGCTACTTTAAACTAAAATCTACACTGATTGAAAAACTTAATTACACTTTATTATTTATAAACATACCATTGCAACAATTTATTATTAATATGTTGCCTAATTTATAATTTAAATATTACTTTATTGTACTGTTAATCAAAATTATTAGTAATTGAAAATAAGGTTATCTTGGTGTTAGGAGCTAAACGGCTAATATAAAAATAGTTTATAAAAGATAACACATAAAGAAATACAGCGTTTTGTTTATTTTTCACGTTTAAAATCACCAATTCGCTTATTTTTTCTGAACGTTTCATTAGAGATGTGGATGGTGGCTGAGCACTCCTTACATGCAAAAATCGCCACGGAGTTTAAAAACAGTACAAGAAAATCAATGGATATTGGGTCAGAAGATGCCTTCAAAGCCACTGCGAAACTTGACCCCGCATTTATTATCTCTTCTGAGAATATCAACAACCTGATGTTCGTGCATACGACAGAACCAACGCAATGAGCCGAGGATTAAACACGCTCTCGAAATCGCTCAGGCGTCTGAAGTGTGAGTTTGTGGCTTCATTGTTGCCTTCTCTTTCCATAAAACGTGTCGCAGTTTCTGTGTTTCTGAGACTTGTGGTACAGGTTTGTAATCGTTGATCATAATAGAGTGTCAGTGTTGTGTAGGTGAGTTTAGTAATGAAGTTTGGCATAAAACTGTGAATGCAGTTTTTCCAAAGGACATTAAGTCAATTGAAGATTTTGGTGAAGAAGAAAAACTGTTTTCGTTAAGGATAAACTCTAATATCACGTCTGTTTGGAAGTACCATGAGATAAAATACTTTCAAAAATTTCATCATCTCCATGGCCAGTCTTGTTCATATCCTTGCATAATTCATAAAAAAAACTATAACAAAAGTATTTATAGAAATAACGTTGGATCATTATCATAGCTGGAAAATCATTGTATTCAACATGTTATTCGAATTTTTTTATTGTTCACAATAGAGATGGTGGAAGTTCAGATAAAGAATTCAGTGGCTCCTCGGAAACAATGAAAAACTTAGATTTAGCATGTGCTGTTTTAGGATTATCGCCTACTTGTAAAATCGGAAAATTACAAAAAGAAGAAAGATCTATAACTTTGAAAATAAAAATTGACGAAGTTTCCTCAACTATTAAAAAATACTGGAAGTTTCATTTGGAAAAACAATTCCGTCATCAAATCCAGATAATGCTCAAAATTTACAAACCGACTATGATGAATACAAAACGTAAAAAAATAATGTGCTGTCCCTAACAAAGAAAACAAAATACAAATTATCAGTTTACTTCCCAGTTCTTGGAGTCGAACGAAAGTAAGCAATCAATTTAAAGTGTCGAAACGTATGGTAAAATTAGCAAGAGACTTGATAAAAGAAGAGGGTATTTTACCTTTCTTACAAAAAAGGAGCTTCAATTTTACTAAATGGAGAAACAATAAAAAAAGTTACCCGTTTTTATGAAGATGACGAAAACAGTCTTCTGATGCCTGAGAAAAAAGATTGTTTCTCTAAAGGAAAAATGGTATCAAGATTCAGAGACAAAAGCGGTTAATTATTTGTATTTTAAACCAATTCTTTTGGGAGTTTAAGAAGATCAATCCTACCATTAAAATAAAAAGATCAAAATTTTGTGAGTTAAGACCAAAGTAATGTATGATCGTGGGGAGTTCTGGAACTCATAATGTCTGTGTATCTTTATATCACCAGAATATAAAATTGATGATTCATGGGGCCAAGCTCAATGTTAATTACAAGAACCTCTTAGAAATTCTGGGGTGTGCAAAACATCGTTTTAATTGCAGGATGGGAAGTTGTCAAAAATGTCCAGGGAAAAAGGCATTGTTTGAAGAATGTGAAGAGGACTCAATGCCAAACAATATAGCATATACGCAATGGTTGATCCAAGATAGAACCGAACTGATGACAATTGTAAAACCAAAAGAAGATATTTTTGAAATACTGATTGATAAACTTGAAACTTAAAAGGTTCATCATTTTATTATAAAATCGCAAAGTCAATTTTTGAAAGAGAAAAAACTAAAGTTGACAGATGATGAATGCATTGTACTGGCTGATTTTTCAGAAAATTATTCTTTTGAGGTACAAAATGAAGGCGTAGGGTACCATTGGGTTATCAGGCACACAACTTTTTTGCGTCGTCATGGCAAAATGCCTGCGATGGCATAGGGGGAAGTACAAAGCGATACGTAACGAAGGTAGTTTACAGGGGCCTCAAAACAATCAAATCCTGACACCCCAGGACATGTACAATGTCTGTAAAGAAAATATTAAAGGGATTACTCATGTTTTTTGTAGGAATTGAGAAAATAAATAAAATTAATTCTAATATCTTAAAATAAAGGTAAAATAATTGTCAGAAAATTAAAGGCACCATTGCTTTATACCACATTCAGAAATCACAATAAAATGCAAGTACACATCAACTGAAAGTGAACTTCATCAAGTTCTGAAGTTGTACCATTGACACAAAATACAATTCATTCTCCGTTTGAAGATTATGTAATTTATTGTATTTAAAATTAACTTTCTGTTATATAACATCGTTTTTATAGAAAATGTTTGACTGAATGACCACTATTGTTAAAAATATAGAGATCTTAGTTGGTTATTTTTAAAAATTTAATTTTTACTTTCGTCTCCTAGTATGGTCAAAGTAGAAATAAAGCATTATTTTGCGTAAGTTTAAAATTTTAAAAACATTTTTTGAGATGAATCTAAAAGTTGAAATGTTTACCGAAGTTTGGCATCATAGCGATCTAGTACCTGTGCAATTTTTAGATTTATACCTGGCCCACCCAAAAAAAGGCATTTTGTTTAAATGTGGAAAAAATTGAAAATTCAAATTTCTAAGAGGATGTAGTTACAAGTGGTAAGTTGCTTACCATTGATACTTAGCAGATAGCAACAAAAAACAACTACCATTGAAGTAACATCGAAACGAACCTTAAACAACTTTATGAGTCAGAAGAATCACATAAAATAAGGTGAACACTTTTTTCGTTTTAATTATGATATTCTGTACTTGGGACGTATTTTATTTAATATTTCTGCGAACTCTTTTTAAATATTTTGGAAGACATTAAGAATGATTTGATATCAATATATCGGGTATTCATACAAAAGTCAGTTCTTGAGAGAGCCAATATATAATGGCCAACTCAAGCGCTATTTAGCATTGTACGCTCTATGTCAGAGGTCAGATAAAATTTAAAAGAAGATTTAATATGTAAACATATTTAAACTTAAAAACAGCTGATGGTCGATTTCACTTACAAATTTTGCGATGTTTACATTGCAATGCGTTCAAATTCACTATTTAAAAATGAGGAAACCGATATTTCGATACTTTACAGTAGATGAAATAACTTAAAAATAAAAATCATAAGCTTTTTGAGGGGGAAGATGCACATACAAATCATATTTATTTAAAGAAAAATTGAATTAAATGAACTCTTGATCTTTGCATGCAATTGAAAAACGAGGAGATTCTGTCATCATGCTCTGCATTGTACGAGTAGTATTGATCAACCCTAAGGCTACGAGCACACGAATGTTGCGTGACGGATGTTCCAACATCCGTAATTTCACGGACGTCAAGCAGAGCACAACAAACGTCGCGCAGCGCGCTCGTGTGCCACGCCCCATTCGCATCTGTAAACTCTGCAACGGATGCATTTTAACGTCCGTTACAGTGCGCTCACAAGTCTATAATAGCTTTAAAAAATATTTTCAGCCAAAAACCAATCGCACGTATTCCTTCTAAATTTGAAGATCGTTTTACAGTTCTAATTATTGTCGTACATCTCAGTGGCCTTGGAGCATCTTTTAAACGTTCAGTGTGACACCTCTCTTAAAGAGTTTAAGGCGTGTTCTCTAAGCAAATATTTCGTTGTTTTACGTTGTGCCAGCGATCGCTGGAGCGTTGGCATAAATGATATTCTTCTCTTCAATTGTTTCATTCTATTCTGTTTTCTTACATAATATAAAGTGCGTAAAGCAACCAATCGGCGACGCCGAGCGGGCGAGCGGGCGGGGCGGGGACGCGAGGAGGAAACCGGTCTGGAGGTCTTTGCCAAGCGCGTGAGGGTTCGGCTCTGTAAATGGCGTACACAGCGAATTGGTAGAATAAAAGCAATGAAATCATCGATGTATTGAGAACGAGAGTATCGAACCAATGAACATCGATGTTTTCACCCGTTCTGTTCAAATTACTTTATTCTCATTGCATATGTTACAGAATCAAGAGAACAACCAATTCAGCAATAGTCTTTCTACAAAGCAATAAATGTATGCATCAACGTTAAAAATAATACTATACCTTTTTATATTAAGTATATTCGTTTTTATTAAAAAGTTCAATTATGAATGCCTATAACAAATTTATAACATTTATTAGTAGGAAGGTATTTAATCTTTTACATATCAACAAACATTCAATTATCACATACACAAAAGAGTGTACATGAAAAAATCCTAAATCCCTTCGTAAAATAATGTTGCTGCACCATCTAGCCTCACTAGGGCGATTTGTCCGCGTCGGATATAACACGAGACAATGTATTGAAATGCGTGTCAACATTAACAATATTATAACATGCCATTAAGAGCACCATTGTCTTGCCTGAGGTGTCATAGTCCTCAACTTACGGTGATTGTGCCAAGATATTTAGGCCGTTTTATCTAGTACATTCAGATGTAGTGCCCTACCAGCATTTAGGACGAGTAATATTAGTATGAAATCGGACAAAAACATTTGTCTCGAATGTAAGAACGCACTAGTTCACTCGTAAGGAATTGAGTGAATAACGCTAGAGAGAAACTACTAGAAGACTGAACGGAGTTCCAGAATGCGGCATTCCCTTCAATATGTAGTGTTTCTTCTGGACTAGCCATGCATCATCAAACGGCAACGTGCCATTTAAACAAGGAATTCGTAACAGAACTAGATACTACGAATGTTCGAAGGCGCCTCAGAGCAAGTGATGGATGCTATGGATGATCTAGAGAAGTTGGAATAATGAAATGGCTTCGCTCGTAGCCCCGGGGTCATGCAAAAAGGAGAGTGATATAGATTCAGGAGTATTTCTTCTCATAGGTCTCGCAATGTAGGAAGAAGAAAACAAATCGTGGCAGCCAAATGCCCCGAGGTAGGCAGCTGCAAGCCATGACTCGCAAACGCCATTCAGAATACTCCCATGTTCTGTAATAACATTGGCTAATATACCGAAAATAAATCTGCATGCTTGGTAGTAAACATTGGCGAAAGTTTAAATTTCTTTTATCGAGTAGCATACAATGTCTCAAAACTTTAGACGAGATGAAAATTGAAAACTAATATATATTATCTATATATTCCGTAAGGCTAATGCACGCCACCGGTGCTATATTTATATATACGACTGTGGAGATTATAATGCTTCCTACTTGCGCGACCTTTACAAGAACTCGCAAATGCGCAGAATGTGAATGGCGCCTTTGACCTGTTCTCTGGCTCTAAAATGCTAGGCGGTCGGTCAGTGCTTTCAGGAGCACCTCGTAGAAAATCCCGATTTCTCTTTCCCGGGTTGCCAGTTTTCGTCAGTCATACGAATTTTTCTATTGCGTGTGGTTGTTATTTTTCAGGAACATTACCTCCAAAGATCTTGAAAATGTATTCGCGTGGTTGAAATGAAATCTTAGCTAATGACGTTCGAATGTATCTTATCACTGTGAGTTTCCATCACAAAAGTAGAAACTTAAATTGCGTGCACATCAATGATGAATTTTTAAATACTTTTCCTTCATGTAAATTACCTAAACGTATTTTCTAGAAACGCTACAAACTAGAAAAGTGGCTTTCTAAATTCCATCGTAGAAACGAAAAGGCATAGGAGCTAAAAATCAGGTGATGTTCTTGCAAGTTTTGATTGTCGCAATCACATTTCACAATCTGTAACGGAGTAATTGAATTCTATCAGCTTTTCTCTATCACCAATGTTTGGGAGAGGTTTCTTGTAAGGCCGATGGCATTTCGTACTTGTGCCGCCTTTGCCCACCTGTCAACTCGACTCGTGGATTTTGACGATTTGTTATTGAAGTTACGGGAATTCTGTAAAGGATTTAGCACTTCGTTCGACAAAGGACGGAATGGAAGTACACATACGATTAACGTGCTTGTACAAGGTACTTTACAAGAAGTGTATTAGGCACCGCAAAGGCTGAACAGTGAATTGTTTACCTTTCTACGACCCCTAACAATATTGATTAAAATACTCAACAAGGAAAACATCTACAAGTTTATAAATTGGCACTGAAGAAAAGGGTGTTTTTATTGGCCAATCTGCATAAGAACTATTTGTCCCCGATTCTGAAGAAACTTTAATTTCCTCTATACTAACTCTTTCGTGAAAATATTTCTAATTGATGCTCTGAATTGCAAGAACAATGAAATGCTTGGGCCTTGCTAGGCGGCCAGGAAAAACGCTTAAAAATAATCGTAAATGAACGGTTTTGGTGCCCTTGCAAGCCTCCACGTGAGATTTGGTACTTTTACGTGATAACACTGGCTCCTAGTAAAAAGTCTCGAATCCTTTAACAGCATGCACACAACGTCAACTAGCACGACTAACCTTGATGATTTGAGTTGTCGATTCCCTGCTCGACAGACGAAAGGAGTTAATATATTTTAAAGACCACGTGGGTCAGAGTGTCAAATGGAAATATTTCCCCGACATCTGCAACAGAAGAAATGTTGAAATAAGGTTTCGTTCTTGATTGGAGAATGGGTAGTTTTGATGCAGATTGCTCACTCGGTGAATTAGAATTTGCTACGGTTTGGAGGAGGCTTCCCCAACAACTGAACAAGGCACCGTTCGTAGGCATGAGCACGCGCCTCCCGCAGGAGCGCTGAGTGAGTATTGAGTCTGTTTGAAGATACGTCGTCGCGGCGCAAACCGAAATCTATCTAATTACGTTTCCTTTTTATTGTCCCACACTGATTACTAACCCTTTCATTAACGTGAGAGTTTTGTAAGCAAATTGAAATAGCATAACACAAAATCCTTTTTCCTCTGATCTCACGAGAAGAACGTCAATGAAGGTCTAACCATTGAACACCACTCGACGTCTGAGACGTGCACAGCCTAATTGTGTCTCCACGCCCTTGTTAAGCATAATATTCACGAATCAATAACTCCGGCATTATAAATACATTATGTTAATTGCATCACATCATGCTCAATCATGTAATAAAATCTACTTAACGTTTGTTAAGAAATATTAAATCGATAAACAATATTTTAAGATTCAATAAATTGTACATTGTTTCGATGTCCTCAAAATGACAACACTTATAATAAAAATAACAGTAATATAATAACAAGAAGGAGTACGTATAATTTGCACAAGAGAACTTTCATTATTTTTCTTGAACCAAAGTAATTTAGGGAAGAATACTAGTTTTTTATCGATTGTAAGAAGCCACTGGACATGAATACGATCACTTGACATTCGGTCTTCAGTCTCCAGAGACAAGAAGCCCTTGACTGAAAGTACTACTAACCGTGTAAACTCAAGTTTTTATAAAAATGTGTTTCAATCTAGAGAGAACAGTTGATATTCTAGTACGTATACATCCTTTGCTAAAACATTGGGATTCCAAAAGTGTGGTGGAAGTATCTCTAGTTCCCGAAGACTTAAATATTGTTTCCTTAGAGAATACACGACAAAAATGTAAGAGTTTTGGCTTTTATTCCTTGTTTCCGCATCATGCAGACCCTCGGCAACCGAAAATCGCCGTCATGTCTTCCCTGCATTGAGAATTCGAAGATGTGGGTGCTTCAGTTGATCCCAGCAAGAACAGCGGTGACAGGCGATCGGAAGAGAGAGAGAGAGAGAGAACCTTCCTTGCCAAAACTGGTGCTCTGTGCAATAGCATTTCTTCAGTTCCATCTTCTAAAAGGCAAATAATATTTTTTAAAATGTCAAAACACTAAATAATCATTCCAAACACAATAAACATCATCAATGTTTGGCAACTTAGAAACTCATGGGTACTATGCACGAAAGATGAATATCTAGGAAGCTGTGAAATTGCTTCTTGAAAAGACAATAAAATCATAAGATGGTACTGAAGATACTGTCCTTACAAGAAATAAAATAGTACTTAGGAGAAAAAGGTAACGCAGAGAAATCAGACTATCACCCTCTTGTAAATCTAAGCGTCCAGACTCGGCGAATTTAAGTAATTGCAATTTTTTGATCTTGAGGTCTTCTTGCAACGTGAGTCCGCGGGGCAGGGGGAGATGTAAAGGAACTGCTTGCAGGCAGGCCTTGGCTCGTTGCGGCGCAGATGCGAATTCCTGAAGCGTTGGAGTAGCGCTGGTTGGGCGTGGCGCTGGGGCGAGACCCGGGGGCTGCGGGCGCGGGCGCGGGCGCTGGCGCGGGGGCGGGGGCAGCGGGCGATGGGCGATGGGCGTCGGGGTTTAGTCCTTCATGAGTGCGTGCGCCTTCTCCACGGCCTCCGCCACGTTCCTCTCGTTGACTTCCGCCTGAAAACACACGCGAATTCGCAATTAAAGCTCATCGTACGGGCTGGAAAAAATCATGACCGTTTTGAAAATATCAAAAAAGTAAGATTTTTTATTTAAACCATATTTTTTATTTAAATCGTATTTTTTATTTAAATCATATTTTGTATTTAAATCATGTTTTTCACTTAAAACATATTTTTTAATTAAATCATATTTGTTTTAAATAAGATTTTTCATAATTGTATTAGATGTTTTTCCTTTAAACCAATATCATTTAGTGATTTATTTATCCTTAATTGCTTTAAAAGCAGAAAAAAATTATTGAAACAATTTTTAAATTTAAAATTGAAACAGGTTTTAAATTTATTATTAAATTGTAATTTTACTTTAAAAATAAGGGTAGTAATACGGTGTAATTCCGGATGAATGATTCCGGTGTAATTTCGGTTTAATGTTGATTTCATTCTTTTTGAAAGCGTAGGCTTCCGCGGCAGGAGTCAGTAATACATTCATTCTTTTTATCAGTGTAATTATTATTTTACAAATACTTAAACTACAAATATATTTTCAAATATTAAAAATTATAAATATTAATTTAAATAATTGATTAAAAAATCATTTGATTTTAATCATGATTTAAATCATACTAGCCTTATTCATCGTAAAATGGTATTTTATCACAAAAGCCCGGTGCCATTTTATGCGATGGAACTGTTCAGATTGGGGAATGTAAACATAAGAGTGAACTGTGATAGCTCAATACCTCCAAGATTTTACGTTTTCGTTTTCATGAACGGAGAACAACTCGCTAACACAGAGCGCAGTAATTTGTCTTGTTGTTCCTCATACTCACAGGAATGTATTAAGAATAGCAGTTATTATTTTTATGATTTGACGTACTTCTGTGTACAAACGCGTCAAGGGACAAGTACGAGAGTATTCTTGGCGCAGAAAAAGTTATTACAAAATTATTTGTGCCATACAATGCCAGTTTATGGATTATGTAATCGAAAATGCATCGTAATGCATCGAAAAGTTTGTTTACAATTATGGTATTTAGAAAACTATTAATGTCTTCAAATATAATTTTGTGAAGTAAATATGTGTAACCTTTAATATTATTTATTAATTGAAAATTCTGTTTGTGTCCTAATTTGCAACCTGTAAGTATTGTGTATTCTGTAATCTCTATTGCAAAATATTTACAGACCATTTTTAAAGGGCAACAGAAATCTGAAAGTTCACGTATAATGAAAGAAAGTTTTACAGTTTTAGAATAAAAATTGATCACTGCGAATTTGTAAACAATTTCCAAATTTTGAATTCTGAATTAGGAAAAGTTCCCTGATTTTCCAGAACCGCGAATTATCAATTTTGCAATAATTAAAAACTTTATGAACATTTCGGAAATGCGCATTATTCTTGTCAGGGATCGTCCACAGATTGTCTGTGAAGTGAATATTGCAAAATAAAAATGTTAATAAGAGATAAAAAATAATGTTAAATATCTAGTTTAATTGCTGTTGAAATGATAAATATACAATAAGTGTTTTAATTTTGATGTCTTTTATTTATATGTTTCCGTGGAAGTCTGCTATCGATTCTAGAATTATACCATTTTGCCATTTTTGCAAATTTTTAAACATATGAACAATTGAAAATCTGCCATTATGATAGTTTTCTTATCTATAAAATCTATAGTAAAAATAATAAAGTAATTTCAACATTAAAATGTAAAATTAGTGTTATTATATCTCATATCAACGTTATTTCTTCGGAAATACTTGTGTTAACACTGATTAAGTATATGCGTTTTTTCAGTCGTGTCTTGTTAGGCCACTCCCCCCCCCTCCCGTTCAGCCGCGTTGCGATTGGCTGCGGTTGGTGATGAGGCTCCCCCTGAGAGGTTTCGTCATGACAAGCCGTGCGTAAGCTGGAAACGCGATCGATTTTTTATTCCAAAACTGTACAGAATGGTGTATTCCTTGACGTCCCTATCGGGACAGAGAGAAGGCGATCATGCTCGGTCCGAGGTCAGATTTTGAAGGGCCCTGCTCCGGCACTTGTCAGGAAGTGATGAAAACAACCTCCGATTACGGCACTCGGTATAGGAACTCGATCGTGACAGGTGTCGCATACTCACTGAAGTTCAAACGCATCAAGCAAACGCCTAGCTCCTATCTGCAATCTGTCATCCAGACACCTTTGAACTCGATAGTTACGTGTTGGCGTCACCATCGCAGTTACTGTCGCCGGTCGTAGTGTGGTGTTCATTTAGCCCCGAAGAAGGCCTGCGTACCTTGCGCGTGATCCTGTTGAGCAGCGCCTCCTGGCTCTGCAGCGAGTTGCCGATGTCCAGCGCCATGTTTCGCATGTTGCCCACCATGGCCGCCACCTGCTCCATGTTTTCTTCCATCTCCTTCTCTTGGTCGTCGTTCGTGATCCTGTAACGCAACCACTCGATAGCTAGAAAGATATCCTGCTAATTTAGAGTTTTATTGTACTATTTGAATTGAATCATTTCAGATGTTTGTAAATTAGTATGTCCGGGAAAACACGAGATATCAATATAGGACGAATCATGACCAAAGAATATTTATATAAATATTAAATAACTAACTTTATTCTTTATCCTTTATGTCGTGACGACGAAGCATTAAGTAAAGTAATCTACCAAAAGTATGCATATTCTATTTTCCCTCCAAAGTTTCCCAAATTCCTCATGCCTCTGGAGTAAGCACGCATTCACTTAGAGACGCCGCGATCTCAATACGCGTCTATTTGTAAGCGGGTCCTTATTTTTTAATCCTCTGGGTTGGGTTAGTAAGGGGCTCTGACAGACAGGCAGGTACTCACTTGCCGATGTATCCTGTCTGCGGGCCCATGCAGTTGGGGTCCATGACGCGCTGTGGTTGGTTGGACACCACCTTGGAGTCTTCGTCGCCGCCCTTCCACACGGCCTCGTCCTCCTTGTTGGAGGAGCCCCTGCGGAGTTCAGGGCCTCACATTGCCACAGCATCCCGACTTCCAAAATGTGTGTACGTCAGTTGCATAACTCTATTACTAGATACAAGCAGATCGTGTTATAATTATAGATGCCAGGGATGACTCGTGTATATTACGAGGAGGTAAATAAACTACTTCAAATGAAAACTGTGAATAACGCAGCAAATTATATTATATGCATCGAATTGCGATAGGATCAGAGAGAAACATCTATGAGATCTATTTGCTCTTCACTTAGACTTCCGTGAGCCGCCGTTGTAAGATTACATCACGTGACAGCCTCTACCCTTGACTCATCGTATCAAACGCTTGGGGACGCCGTAAATTAGCATGAAAACCCCTCCGATAGATGGTAGTATAATTAAGGGAAGAACATCTCCCTTCGACCCGAAAGGCTTCATTAAAAAATATCCTCTAGAAGCACTATGATATATGGACGATTAGCATTGGTCAGGACGAAAAGCTGGGAGTTCCTCCTGAAAATATTTCAATAGTTTTCACTTCGATTAAAAGCATGTGTAATTTAAAACTCGATCAAATTCCTGATACCTATCGACGCTAAAATTATGAACTTCTTTCAAAACACCAAAACAAAAATTGTATTTGTTAATTAGATTTGAAAAAATAATCTATTTGAGAAGGACTTTCTTCCCATCTCTCCTCAGAGAAATCGCCACTCACAGATGTTATAATTGAGATTCATTGTAGTTTACGTTATTGACCAATCTCAATTCAAAACGCGCATTGAGACATCAGTATTGGTCACCATAGTAGTAAATATTTCGTTTTATTGAAAAGCAATGTTAGAGCAAAATACTAAAATGTTGTGTGAGAGTGAATAAGATATGGAATAAAAACCACCAGAAGTGTGAGAAAGGTAGAACTTATAACCATGTTCAACTTCTATCAGAGTATTTATTGGTATAACAACAAATCTTTACAAAACTCAATCAAACGAGTAACTAAAATCTGTATAAATGGTTTGTATGAATTAATATGGACACATAGTTCTAACCGGAAGTTACTGAATTACACAAACTGACTAGTTCTCTTTGACTTGTCTGATGCTACAAAATTAAAATTGTAGTAATCAACTTTTTTTATCTATTTGAGTTAATATTGAATTATTTTACTTAGTTAATTAATTGATTAATTAAATTACATTCTTATTAAAATTTAATAAAATTAAATTTGTTATATGAATTCAATTGTATTGGTTTGAAAATACGTATAAATATTAATTCATTTGTTTGAAAAGTAATATAAATATGAATTTTGTTTAATAGTTGTCAATTAGCACAATTATTCTGGATAGAAAATGCATATACAAATCTTATAGAGGTCTACTACAAATATGGAGGTGAAATTGGGTAGAATAGAAACAAATTCAACCTTAGAGTTTGGGGGAGTCGCTAGATAAGCAACTTTACTATCCGTTCGTCTAGCTTCCGTTCAACGTCAATTTTTCTCAATATCTAAAAATGTTATGCTGTTATCCAAAGTAAATTATGTGGTTTCAGCTCTTTAGGTACCCGAACTAAGGTCTAATCTCAATAAGTCCGATTTAACAGGAGGTCATTTGCCAGAAGATCTAAAACGACCGGTCCACTAAGACAAGAGGTCGAAAATTAGAAGATTCAATTACGTAAGTCTGATAGGTACACAGGAGGTCTAATAGGTGAACAACTTCTCTACGCTTCCTGAAAGAAGTTTGAAACGTGAAAAACACCATTAACACATTAATAGTATTGAATATTTCAGAAAATGATTCTCTGTCATCATGTCTCCTTATGGGAATATTTGGAGCACCTAAATAAGTATCATTGTCACTCACTTGTTGGAAGGGCATTCACGAGTACTGAGGCCTTCCCAATTAATTAAAGGCATATTGAGCAAATGGTAGAAGATCACCAAAATTAGAAAGATCGTGGAGATATCGATGTACACCTGCGGTCTTTGAGCTACAGATTAAAACTCCAACCTGCATCTACTTCTGAAAGTGAAGAATATTTCAACAGCTTTCAATATCTGGCTTACTCGTACGTTACTCGTATGTATTATCCGTAGTTATATAAAATATAGAGAAAGTTACGTTATGTTGTAGCGAAAAAAGTGCTATCTTTTGTCAGAAACATTTGTATTGTAGGTCCCCGATTACGAAAAAGTATATAATTTTGGTTTCTGTAGGTAGTAAATGACTTTCTTTCACACGTTTTGTAGCCGGGAATCACGTTTTGTGACTCCGAAAAATTGGCAAAACGTCTGTCCATCCGTCGGACTCAGAATTACGCTAGCGGCTAAATCGAAAGTAGTATTTTTCGACAAAATTGATATTCTCCAATCGATCTGATGTCGCGTCCCTTCATTCTGAAATGAATATTTTAATTTTGGGGGTACTTTACATGAAACCTCAAAGACATGTTCATTTTGTTTCTCACAAACGGCTCCATATGTTTTCTTTAACATTCTTTAATGGACAGTGCTGAATGAAGTCAGTAGTATGAAATCACTCCCATTTTCATACATTCTGGTGATTTTTAAAATTACACTAATGTAAGATTTTGATATCCCTCTCTGTATTCGTTAGTACAAGTGCTTAAAAAATTTTTTTTTATGAAGTTTCTTGAAAACTCAGTATCGGTAAGTTTGGCACAGTTTGAAATTTGAATAAAACAATGTTTTCTGTGAAAATGTTCTCAAAATTGCGCATTTCCTTAAAAAACGATGATATGACATTTTCTAAAAATAAGCTCCAAATTTTTCAATGAAAATTTGTACATAGTAGAACTAGATGTTATTCTTACACATATACTTAAAATATTTTATCAATTTTATTAATATTAGGGAACCTAATAATTAAACAAGTGTGAAAAAATATATTTTAGACGTCGATAGGTAGCAGTTAGGAAGACGGTGGGGTAATGCAAAAAACGTAGCGTAGAGTAAATACATGAGAAAATCTAACAGTGCGAGAGTCTATGCCGTTCTCTCTCAGCCCCCTATTTATTGAATAGGTTTTCGTGGACCACCTGACATTAGACATTAAAAGCTACACCTCAGTCATTGGACCTAAAACCTTTAGGTCTGACTACGTCTAGCCAATTTAAACATTAAATGGACGCCTTAGATGTCTTTTGGAACGAAAAGCATAAAAAATCTTGCGTTGAATAGAGCCAAAGTGGAAATCGCCCAAACTTATCGCCCGGGCGATGCAGACCAATGTCATATGTATATGGTCTTAATTCATCTTTTTTTCTAAGTACGTCACTAGTTACTTAATTAGTGAGACCTGTCTATTCACACAGCGATTAGTAACTATTTACTTCAGTAAATCGAAAGCTGGTTGAGTCAATCAAAGATGCCTTACTACTTATGGTTGCTTTCACACGGGGCCACTCGGTGGTGCCAATGAGAAACGGTAGAGCCCTTCAGACACGGCCACCGCCGACCGCCACTGACCGTGAGAACGAAAGGACACGTGAGTCCCGCCGCTGGGGGCTCAGGCGGCCGAAAGGCAGGCCGCAGAAAAAACGCGGTTCAGTGGAGCGTCTCATGTGAAGGCTGCCATTTAGGACTAGTTCTCCTGGCGGTGACTGGTTGCGGATGTTCGTCATCAAGCGCTAGAGCAGTGCGACCAATTACTATGTGGACGATACAGGATACTTTTAACGGGAGACACGCTAGCAAAGCTAGGGACGTGACTTGGAAAATCGGTGACTAATTCAAATTTCAATACATATACAGTTACTTTCCAATCGCCCTGCGAAACGTAAGTAAAAGTAATCGTAAGAAAACTAAAAATCTTTCAAATTTATACACTTTGTTCCTAATGTCACAATGGTTATGACAGGTCGGACTGCAAGGGTCGAAGCTTAAAGTTTCTTTTGTTAATCGCCGAGTGTCCTGAATTGTCTCTATATTCTTGGGTTGTTGGCGTGCGAGGCATTGTCTTCACGATGGAATATCTCTCGCTCTTTCGTGTCTTTCTCACTCGTAACGCTAGATGTCGCATGATCGCGACCGTATCGAGGAGTGTTGGCGATCATGCGACATGTAGCGGCACGACCGAGCAAGACGCGAAATACCACAAGATATCCCACCGTGAAGACAAGGCCTTGCGCGCCAAGAAATAAAAACCCGCGTATAGTAGTTGGTGCGACGCCACCGCTCATGTGAACACCCCCATTTAAACCAATGCTTCGCCAGCAGATGCGCCTCTCGAAAGCGCGCTGTTGAGTGGCGCCGTGTGAAGGAGGTCTAAGTGAACCACCTGCTTATCAAAATGAAGGGCCGGGGGAAAAGGTAGCGGAGCGGGGTGGGAGCGGCGCTCACTTGTTGCAGGAGAGGTCGCAGAGGCCGCAGCACTTGCCCATGGCCGCCAAACTCTTCTGGGCCTCGATCATGTCTTCGTTGATGTCGTCCATGCCCTTCTCCATGGCCTCCAGCTTCTCTGCGCAGCGCGGGCGCGCGCGGGAGCCCCCTCAGCGCGAGACCCCCCCTCCCCCTCCACCACCCCACTCGGGGAGGGGAGGACTCGCGCACAAACATTTATCAATGTGGAAAAAAGGGCTTTGAACCAGGCTTACAGATTATCACTTGACTATAGCATTTATTGCAATGCACTGAGGAAGACTGCGAAGAGGCAGACGAAACGTATGTGACGGTTTTGTGTGTGTTGGTTTTTCACTGGCTAGAATGGAGAAAAGAAGCTTTAAGTACAAATTCTGCCTATTCGCGGGCCTTTTACTACCTTTTATAATAACCTTCACCAACATAAACACGCGTGAAAGGAAAATTACTCGCAAAAAAGCAAATTATGTAACATTTGACCTTCGATATTTCGAATTTTGTATGTAGTAACACTTTATCAGTAATATTTTAAGGAATTTGCACGTACTTATTTGTTACGAGTAAACGAACGTCTAACAGAAATTTAGCTTAGTGACAATTTTTCGTCACCTCTTCATAATTTTTCAGATACTCGTAATTTGGCTGGATTATTTCTCTGTTCCTAAGAAAGTGAGTTGTGATTCTCACTGTTGTATTTTTACTGCCACGAAAAACTCAAAATGTCACGGACATTTTTTATGCCGCGCACGTAGTTAAGCCATGAAATAAACATTTTACTTTTCCTTACACTTCTGTTACTCTATGTATGAACTTTACTGCAAGAAAATAAGTTAAGATTTAAAAAGAAACCACAGGCACTGCGCAGTATCCATGTCTGCTAGACTTTTCGGTTAAAATTCGTTGCGCGATATTCATATGGGGTATCGGTGAGTGCAGGTATGTCTGCCTCCTGTGATGTTTTGCCCCTGAGATGTTGTCTGAAGCTCGGCATTGGTCATGTAAAGTCATTTTAGAACCAGAATGTTTGCTCTGTTCATTACAATAACGCGTAATCTATTAATACTGAAAATGCGAACATTTTTCGGAATTGTTCATTAATTTTCATCCTTGGAGAATCAAGAAAATTACAAAGAGAATTATTTTCGACATCTACTGTTTAAAATAATTTGGTTTCTAGTATATTAACGCTTCCTAAAAGACAAATTAATTTTTTTAGTTATGTTGTTTCAGATTTATTACAAAGGAAACTACGAATGCTTTACTACCATAAATGTACTTACGAATACATAAATGACATTACAAAAGTAACAATTAACCTCGTACATTTTCATGTCATGCATTTCTTTAGTTCTAATCTGCCACGAATTTTTCTGTTTAAATTCTTGAAAATTATACGTCTTTCCAGCTATATCTTCAATCCTAAAAGAAGGAGAAAACTTACTATTCACCAAGTATTATGTAATTATTACGAACGTTTTTACTAAGTAAAAATATTTTAAAATAAATTTGGATGTCAGAGAAGAGCAACAATTGATATTTGGACATTTGACGGAAAATCTGTATATTAACTTTTTTACTTTCTCGTATACATACGTATATACGGAATAATAAACGTAATATAGAGAGAGTAATACTGCGCAAAAGAAACGGCGAATTTTTTGCAGAAAAAAAATTCATTGCCTAGCCTTGATAACGAAAAAGTGGATAAATCTAGTTGCAAATTAAGAAAAAAATCCTCTAACACGTGGTGTAGCCAGAATCTCTGTTTTGTGAGTCCTTGATTCCGAAAAATCAATTTACAACAATACGTCCGTCCGTCCGTCTGTCTGTGAACACCTCCAGCGCCTAAACCATACGTACGATTTTTTGTCTGTTTTAACAGTAAGAGTTCGGTTAATTGTGAGAATTCGGAAGTCTCCGATTGTAAGCGTTCCCGCTCCGAAGAGTTTGGCAGAGGATCGGGAGCATAGACCGGAGGCCAAAGTCTTCGCAGCGGGAGCACTTGCACTGGGCCTGCGGAGCGCGGCGACGGCCGTCACCTCGGACTCCTGCGGCAGTTGTGGAGAATGCATGTGCAGTAACGTGAGTAGTGTTCAGTGCAGTGCAATTGTATGGGGTCTCGTTCGGGTTCCGAGTATCTACCTCATGTAAAAGTTGAAAAATGTGTGTACAACTGCAAATGCAAAACGAAACGTAACGTAAACTGCAAAAAAAAAAAAAATTTGCTGCATATAAAATTGTTGGAAATGGCGAAAAAGAGTAGAAAATGAGGAAATGTGTCCGTTGGCTGCGTGGTTGCTTGGCGATTTTGCGAGTTGTCGCTTGGAGTTTGTTTGAGTTTAATTTATATGAGTAAGAAAAATATCCGAAACATCTTTCTGAGTCCACACGGCTCTGTCCCAGAACAGCATTTATCAGTGTCAGCACATCTAATGTTGTTTTTGCCAATTCAAGTTTTTAGTGTTGATGAATTCGATCATGTCTTTTGATTTTTCAATCTTTTAAATGATGATATGGAGACTTACAATTTATAATTCTCTTAAAATATCTGTTTAATACAGGCGGTTTTAAAAAAGACTACACAGTATGAGTAATGGCTTGATAATAATTTTTACAAGTGTAGCTCTGGAACTGATTCACCTATTACTAGTAATGCCTGGAGGAATCAGTCACCCCGCGTTGGATCATTTATCTTAACTCAATATTACAACGAAACAAAAACTAATTTAAAAAAATGGTAAATCCCCGTTTCTGAATCCTAGTTTCAATATAATTTAATAATTTCGCCAACAAAATATATCACTGATGTAGAAATACAAGCAATATAATTCTTTCCTTATTCATCCACATTTAACTAGCTTTAAGATGCAGAAAAGTAAACAAGCTACTTTAGCCTCCTAGAGAATTAATCACTCTCAATTGGGAAACATTATAAACCTTATTAGAACTCGCGATTATATTTTCAAAAACAATGTGATTTTGTCAATACAGAAGTCAAAGGAATAGTGGACTAGGCATTTTATGTAAATGTTTGGTTCTTCTGGGGTTCATCTCTGGACTTAACAACAGAAGCTACGATTCAAAGCGAGGGAGACCTGTCGGAGGCTGCACGAAATCACACAAGGCGACGGCGCATTGATCGCACCGAAAGTTGTGTCTTATCGATCATACTCCTCCGTCGGAACCGCGTTAAAACGTCTTCTGGGAATGGCGCGGATCCCAAGAGACGTCTTCGGCGGGTTGAGATAGGGTATAAA
The DNA here is from genome assembly GCA_017312745.1 of Gryllus bimaculatus. NCBI lineage: Eukaryota > Metazoa > Arthropoda > Insecta > Orthoptera > Gryllidae > Gryllus > Gryllus bimaculatus. The sequence goes on from BOPP01000036.1 coordinate 9,757,276, forward strand.
ATGAAAACGTCGGCGATTGGAGGCAATAGACACTCTGCTGTCCGGGAGACGCCGCGTCCTAGAGGCAGTTGTCAACGTTTCGGCTGTCATACTGCAACCTTCCTCAGGGCTAAATCCCTGATGCTCGCGTCTCCGCAAAGCCAAGAATCTGTAAATTAATATTCGTTCTCATTACTGAAATTAGAGGAAGAGTTGGCCGAGCGGAATGGGAACAAATCTTTTATCTCTATATTCCCTATTCATAATATAGGTTTTGCGCAGCGCTATATTTCAAACGATGAGTGGGGATAAGATCGGGAAGGAAGAGCCGCGTTGGATTCCTATGCCGTTGTTTAAGGTACTGCCCCGGCCTTCGACCGGAATTGATCGAAATAAACCACGGTTGAACGAAGAGTGAGTGTAGCCGGTTTCTAGAAATCGCAAAAAGGCAGTGGTGTCTTCTAAAGGAGCTACATACATTTCAAAAATCCCCCGCCGCGCGATACTCTTCATTAAAAATAACCCGGAAGTTTCAATGACGGTCTTCCGGTGACATCCGCTAGCGTCGCCGGTTCGCAGCCTCCTCGAAACAGTGCGACGATGGTCCGGGATGCGATGCGACACCCATGTCAGTGTGTTCAATAATCGATGTTTTTATAGAAACCATGTTTTGAACATCGATTTATTGAAGCACTGATGTTTTGTGCTCTATGTTTTTAACTTGTCGATAATTTATTTTTCAATATAAAATATATCATAACGACAAAAATACTGCCAATTAATTACTGTTATTATTTTTGGACTTACTTTTGTCAATAGGAATATGATTGACATTGATAAATTAATAAACACGGGTTCTGTCAAATTTAATCCTCTTTACGCAATCATTAATGTTAGAGATTACTAAACCAATTTTAAAAACATGGGTGCTTTAGAGGCGATGTATAATTTACATCAATGTTTTAAGTTTGAGTCCTGGTATTTTGATGAAATCTTCGGGTTGGGTCAGAAGAGTGATGAAGTTTCAGCCAATGATTTACCATAAATGAGGATGAAACTTCGTCACTTTTCTGTCGCAAATCGCTGAACCCAATCCATCGTAATGTAAGCTGAGGTCATGACAAACTATCAACTATTGCTTTAAAAGTGATGGGGCAGGGCGCACTCACCTTCTTGGTCGTCGAGGTCCACGAGGATGCGGATCCCAGCCTCCTTGCCCTGCGCAGCGCCACCCGCTCAGCGCCCTCGCCCGCGCCCGCGCCCGCGCCCTCGCGCCCGCCCACCGCCCAGGGCGAGCCGAGGGCGAGCGCCGCTCGCGCTGAAACTGGCTTGCGTGACGCGCCGCACTCCTCCACCGCGCGAAGGACGTCCCGGAAGACATGCGTGGAAACCTCTCCGACGGACGCTCGAGCGGGTTCTCTTTGAGCGGTCCATTTTCACGGTCGGGTTTATCGAAACCCTTTTCCAGTAGATATATTGAATAGTAACAAGCGCCATTAGACCGATAAACAGCAAAAAGTTCGTGGACCGAGGCGATAGACAGTGTTTGTAACCAACCGCGTGTGTTATTGTCTTATCAGCCATGTGTCATTTATCATACAATGTTCATATAAGAACAAAACATATAAGCAAGAAATATCACTTCTTGAAATAAATTTACTCGTGTCATCTTTAGTTACAACTCATTTCTTGCCATTGTTCTTAACGGACGGCGGACTGTTAAATCCTCAACAGGCGTTAAGACTTGCTATTCCTTCCTGCTTTGTTTTTTTTGTTTTCGATCCTTTGTTAAGTCGATATTATAAGAGAACATTATTATGAAAATTTACAAAACTTTTGTCGGTCCCGAGTGTCTCTTGTAGAGAGGTTTCATAGTATATGCTTTCTGTGTAAAAATGATATAGCATGTATGAATTTCTCTTTACGGAAAACGTCCAGTTTGACTCGTGAATCGCCTGTAACAATGCGACTCTACCCACTCTTTTGAAGGCTCTTGGCTTTGTTTCATGGTAAAGTTTAGTTCAGGAGCTTAGTTCTTCGTGTAATGAAGCGAACTGCACACTATTCCCACAGAATCCCCACGGATACTTATTCTCAATTGACCACGTTATCTGCTTTACATGTGATTTTAAGCGAGAAGATCGAAAATCTGATTTTTTGTTAATGTATTACGAACATTATGATTGTAGCAATTAAACTTTTGCAGTTCAAAAATGCATAAATATGTAACGATTATAAAACGTTCAAAAATCAATAACCTTGAAAATGTTAAATTGAAAATAAATAACCGTGATCAACCCATACCTCCGAAAATTTCTGCACGCTCCTGATTTCAGCAACACGCATTTAATTTAATGTGTTAAAATGCATTTGAAGAAATCTGAATGCAGGAGCATGTAGATCATATTAAAAACTACACGATTTCATATCAAACTCATTTTTTTCCAAAGGACAATATGCGTTGATTAGTTGCTCCTCAAATGTAGATAGAAGTTTTATTATGCTATTGCGTTTAAATCACTAGCTCAAGAGTACTCATACACTTTTGAAATGAAACGATTCAAATCATTGTAATTAATCACCTTTAGCATTTGATCATTCAAGTTTTAGCAGCAAAGAAATATAGAGGAGATTAGCATTCAATGAATAACTGATCTATAAGCATTTAATAAAAATAACATTCACTCACATTCATTGAAAACATATCATCCTCATCTGAAAATTGCAATAATGAACAGTGACACACAGCAATTACACAGAGCATTGTGACCCAATATATTGCATAACTACATTAACACAACTTTCCTGGTGTCATTCTGTGATGGACCAATCATATCTACATTTTTTAACCACTCGAGGAAATCCAAGCATTTGTGCAGCTATTTTAGGGCCAGCGTTTTAAATTCAGGGAAATCCAACACTACACACAACATGCACATCGAAACTAGACGAATTCTTGCTACAAAGGTCTTTAGCGTCACACAAACACAATGTAACACAATGTTAGGTAAGTGCATTGATTAACACATTTCAAACTGGAGAGGGAACATCGAAGACATATTCTACATTACTTCTGATGTTTCATCTAAAATGGCAGATAGTACTGAGATAAAATTGCTAGGTTACTCGAAAGGTTGAGATTGAGCATTGTTTAACTACCTCACTTTTGAGGAATGTTGTGATTTCTAGTGCTGCCATTTTAGGTGATGCAACAAACTGGGGCCCGCGTTTTCTTTTATTCTTATGTCTACTTTTCGGATTTTGAAGAGTTTTTTTTTATATAATACGAATATATAAGTAATGAGATTGGGATCTGAATTCAAGCGTAGATGATTAAAGAAGACTGTCAAACGAGTGCATAAAATAACTGAAATATATTATTATTGCACTGAGTAATTAACGAAGTTAGCGAAAGTGTATTTCCTGAACAAAATACAAATCTATACTAAGGCCTTTAGCACCTTTTTAGTGGTTTTACCGTAAGAATCTGTATTTTCCCATTACGTGTAACAGATTTTCTCCCAGAATACAAAACATTATTCAATTTATTGTATGTTTTGCGATTTACGTTTAATTATCTAAATGGAATCCTGAAAGTTCGTAAATTGATAAATGGCCATTAATGAAAATCAACATAAAGGCTTTAGTTCTTTTAATGAAGTGAAATTCTTCAATTACCCCGTAAAACTGCAACCCGTATCCATGAAACATCATTGATGCAGAACTTCTGATGTTTTACAAATCCCTGGAGAAAACCTCTGGCCTCCAGTAAGCTCCCCTACTCCGCCCGCGAAGGATTAAGAAGAAAACGGCCCCTCGAGTAGCTACCGCACACCAAGACAGTCACAACACCAACAGCGTCCAACAACAAACACACAACAACACAGAGAAAGCACAACCGCGCC
>BOPP01000036.1:9761184-9875343 GCA_017312745.1 Gryllus bimaculatus
GCATCTGACGGGGGGGGGGAGGAGGGGAAAGGTCGCCGTGGAGCTGCTGTCCTGCCGGCACAAAGCTTCACAATCTACTACACACAGCGCAGCTCCCCGCGCCTTGCGGAAGGCCGCTTGGACCCGCCTTCTGCAGCAGGGAGGGGCGGCGCCCGCCTCGGACGGGGGGACGGCGAACCCCGGATTTCCCCCTACGCTTCCAAACCCGGAGAGGAGGAGGGGGCCCAAAAGCGGGGGAAAAAATCCTTTTCTCTCTTGGGGTTGCCCGCCTCGGACGACGCGACCGGATCCCTACGCTCACCGGGAGAGAGGAGGCCCAGCCGGGGAACAAGTGAACCGGCCGCAGCCAAAACTGGCCGTGCGAACTCGAATGTTGTTTGCGAGTGGTCTTGGGTGTCCGGATGTCGCCAGCCCTGAAGAAGGCCGCGGCAAGAGGGCTGAAACGTGGGCGTCACCCAGTGGCCCGTTGCCGGCGGGCCCACGTACAAGAGAGCGTTATAATCCGTTGGGTACATGGATTTCGTATGTAGTAATCATAGAGAGATGATTCGTTAAAATATATTTCTATTATTTAAAGTGTAAATTACTAATTGTGTTTGCTATGCACTTTTATAAAGAGAGCCCGGAGAAAAGTTTTGTGGGCGGGTGGGCGGGGCACTTATTTCGTTACGCTACTGACGTCACCGCCTTCGCCGCGGGGATACTCCAGGGACACAGGTTACCATAGCAAAGTTTAAAAAAAAAGTAAATCAAATTCCAAATTTTTCGCTTTTTTGTTTTTAATTTGATAAGCAAAATTAAAAGTTGTCGCTCTTCATTTGTCCCTGCTATAAACATTCGGCTAACTTGGACATGAAGTTAGCACAGTATTTGCGAAAAATTACATTTGTACTATTATTTAATGAGCATCAAAATTTCTGTTTTGAGAACTATTGACCAACAAAAAATCGACAAATTCCCATACAATTATTTTTTAAATTATTACTGTAATTTCTTGGTTTTCCTTAGATTGCGGTGCAAACTTTACGTCAAGTTAGCCGAACAGGGTAAAATGAAGAGCGATAATTTTTTGCGCAATTAATTAGCAACAAAATTGCTACACACATTTAGTTTCAGTTCAATACTTTTTAAAACGTTGCTCTGCTAACTGTACGGGCCCCAAGAGCACTCCAAGTCTCTGGCCGCAGAGGCCTACGACTTCCCTCATGTTTGATAGGAAACGCGGCATTGGCCTCATGGCGAGTAACAAAATCGCCATGTAGCCTCATCCCGTACGAAAGGCGTATCTCACTTTCTGGATGAGCACTTCTGAATGATTTCGGATGTAATCCCTCAATGGGTTGATACCCCGGTCTAACAGCGCTCGTTTGGAGTTGGAGATGTTTCCCAGTTGCTATCGAAATGCTAGTACAACACACACTAGAGTTCGTTCTGAAACTCGCTCGACACAACACGTGTGCCGAAGACGAATAAGCTAGTCAATGGTTTGGCCTACCTTCATTACTTTGAAAGTATTAACATAGACCACGCGTTTAAAACATTTAGTTAATTCCTTTTAGTTGACTTAGTGTAAGACATTATATTAGCAATATTAGAAATTTATTATGCTTTTAAAATATCAATGCTTTAAAATTTGCATTAAAATTCATTCAGTAAAACAGTATGATAATGATATTAAACAGTTGTGCTATAAAAGAAAATGTCAACGTTTCATGGAAGACATTCTTTACTAGTGTTTAAATTGTCCTTTTATTTAGTGGTGCAACACGTATTTTTCTAATGGACAGGGAGTTTTGGATGAATGTCTAACAGATTATATCCAAATTTAATTGATTCTGAACTTAAAATGCATTTTTATTTGTTGATTTACAGTTATGTGTAACGTATTCAAACGAGATAATAAATGTCTTTCGATTCTAGAAAACGTTGAAGCCCCATGAGCTTCCCTCCCTTCCCTTAGGTGCACCACTGAATTTTTTAAACAAGTGAGATGAATTTCAACTTCAAATTAAATAACATTAATAATTTATGAACCTTTCAATTCCTAACTATTCATTAGGTGCTGCTAATTGATTATTTATTTGTGGTCTTTTTATAAATTATTTATGAGTTCAAAAACCACTTCATCTATTTTCATTATGAAAACTGCTTTAACCCAGATACGCCGACGAATTTCCGCCATTAATGCTCCATGCCTTGCGTAGTTTTAAAAGGACGGTACCCACGTGATTAATTTTTCTGCACAGCAAGGCTTTACCAAGTATTTTATAGAGTTTTAGGTTGTGTTTAGTTGTGTATTATTGTTTTCTTTGAAAGTATTGGCGTGCAATTTCTACTTGCGTATTCACTTTTTTGCTTGCCTTCAAGATCTATTGTTAAATTTTATTTCTTTACGCTGGCCTTCATCTGTATTTTTTTCTGAATTTCGACACGTTATTTTTCTTCAGGATCTATTGTTAAATTTTATTTTTTACACTAGTCTTTATCTGTAATTTTTTTCTGAATTTTGACAAATTATTGTTTCTTCAAAATCTATTATTAAATTTTATTTCTTGACACTGACCTTCATCTGTAATTTGTTTCTGAATTTTGACAAGTTATTTTTTTTGACGACCTAAGGATGGTATTGTTAAATGTTATTTCGTGACACTGGCCTTTATCTATTTTTTTTTCTGAATTTTGACAAGTTATTTTTTTCGTTCTGTTAAAATCAATAATTGGTACCCATTTGATTATTATACAATCGAGAAAAGGGAAGAGCGTTTGTGCGAAATAGTAATCAAAGAAGAGAGGACTTCAATGTAATTTGTTATCTCCTCTTCCTTCCAGAATCGAATACAGAGCATATTCATAGAAAGCAAGGCAAGATCCAGATCAGTGGGTTTTAGACGTCTATTGCAGCTTCACTGTCTTAACCAATCAGTTACATATACGCAGAAAACGAGCAAATCCATTCACTCGTAAAATCATATACGATAAAATTGGATATTTTTTATTCTTCAACCAAATATTCATGAACTGTCTTTAAAATCTTAGCATGAGGAGCTGCAGCAGACACGTTATTTAAGGAATTCGATATAAATATACAAATAAGTATAAAAAAGTGTTTTTGAATATTTCGTGATATTATTTCATATTATTACAATATTATTCACCTGGTAATCCGGTTGTAAACCTTGTAGATACATTAGTTTCTAACATCGTATGTACTTGTAGAGTAGTATATGTCGGCTATACTTTTAAAGGATAAGTATTTACCACATCTAGCTTACCATAAAGGATTGTATATGTTCTGACTTAGGGAGATATTACTAACATACGCAAACTGAATATTCAACCATTTTTTTTTAAATTCTCGACATACTTTTTTGTCCGCTGTTCTTTTAGAACAATCGACGTACCTCGGTTAAGCAGTTGATTTGAGTTTTATTGAGTAAACTCGTTTTGCTTTCAAACTAATGTTTACATTGGTGACATAAACACAACGCGATGTTCTTTTTCTGTCCGTTATATTATTTCATCTGTTTATGTAATTTTAGAAAGTCGCGTGACAAACGTCGTGTGACCAAATTTATCAAGTGGTCGCGCACCCTTTACTCTTTCTTTTTGAAACGAAGAGCAGTCAGGATTATTACTGCTCTCAGAGACAAAATGTAGTCTCGTATGTCCGACGTAGACATCAATTATTACTTGATTAAACAGGAATAAACTGTAAGATAATGTATTTTTCCACCTTATGGCAGATAATATCTTGCAACTACATATGTCAGTTTCCCGCTTAAGGTGCGTTTACACGAAGAGACAAAGTCTCCTAACTTCATGACGTCACGGAGAGAAAACTCTCTCTGACGGCTTTACACGGTTCGAACAATCATGCCCCGAAAACGCGAGTCTCCTACCACACGGGAGAGGTTGGTTCCTGAGATATCTCCGGAAAAGTATCTCCTTGCTGTTTACACTTGATACAATGTCTCTTGATGTTCTCAGAGGCAGCCATCTTGAATAAGCAAACTGCAAGCAGTTTGAGTTAGAATGTGACAACTGTTGGCAGCTTGCCTGTACCACTTTCACCAATTTTGAGAAGCGAAGGAAAAGAAAAGAGACAAGTGTGAGTGATTTTGTTCTCTCAAGAAAAGAAAGAACTGAGTATGTACAAAAACTTGATAGGCGGATTTGCAGAAGAGGATTTTTAAAAAAAAATATTTTGTTTGCTACTCTCTTTAATTGCCACTACATTTTTTTCAGAGACAATTAAAATAAAACAAGTTTTAATTACGGACGATTAAAATATTTTTTTGGCACACCCGGTCGAGTCCAGGATTGAGGAAATAGTTTTGACCTAATATAAGGTTTGAAAACTGGGTGAATTGATAATGTGTTTTAGAAACTTTTAGTGAAGTTAAGTATAAACGATTTGAAAGAATCAATTTTAAGTTTCTCTGTAAATTTGTGTTAGATATAACTAGAAAAGATATCAAATGGTTGCGAAGGAGTTATATTTGAATTATTTGAAATGTGCTAATTTTGGTGTGAAGAGGCCATTACACTAGGGCAGGCATATGAAAGAAAAACATAAATTGTGCTTTTTATATAACAAATTTTTACAATTAATCCTAATTTGAAGTTTTCAATTTATTAAAGGAAATAAATAATAATATTATTAAACGATAATTGATTTCTTGTAGCAAAAACTTCGTAACTTCAGAAGGATTTGATTTTTTTATTAGGAAATTATCTCACGCAATCAAAAAGCAGAGAAAAAGTGGAAAATAATTTATTTCGGGAGATTTCGGTTAGACAGCATCCGGCGGTTTTTGGCCACGACGGAGATTACATAACAGTCCTTTGTCATTTGTATTTATAATATTCCCCAGTATAATAATTTCCACAAAGAAACAGAAATACCACGATCACGTTGAAGCCCGCACAGACACAGACGACGCAGAATAGGTTAATCGAGCACGTAAACCATGCAAAGAGCAAAAAGTCTTCAACTCTCTTTTGAATACTATTTATCTCCCAGAAGATGACGTTTTCTCATCGTATTCCAGAGTCTTTACACTGCTCTCTTGCGGAGACTTCGAAAATCTCTTGTGACTAATGTCTGGTCGGAGAGAAGATCGCTCTCCTGAGGGTTTACACGTGTCTTCTAACCAGTTCCGGAAAGTTAGGAGAGAAAAACTCTCTCCGTGTAAACGTCACCGTTACAAGAATATATTCTTGCGAACAAGGTTGAATGAATGACATTTTGTAACTTTTAGTAATAACAAAGCTTGCGCTTTCACATGTTTTTGTCACGAGAAACGTTACACGCGAAAAGTGCGTTGATGCGCAGATAGACATATGGCCGGCGCCTAGAGTGCAATGCCAACATATCTCCGCCGACTAAAATGTGTAGTGTTTGTCCTTCTTTGTTTAAATTCTCTAATCACTATACTTATAAGGGAACTTATGTTTTCGTATCTTATTCATTAGGACACAATAGCTTAATAATATTATTATTATTTGCTTTTGTTGTCATTTAAATATGAATCTATCAGCTGAATTATATTTTATTGTTCTTTTAAGCAAACACGCTGTTTGTTTCTTTTAAGATATTATTATTGTTCATAATTATTTATGTTGAATTAGTTTCGAATGATTGTGTCTTTGAAAGATGATCTTCTTTTAAAAACATGTAATTTTTAATTTATTATTTTAATTAAACTTCACTGAAGTCTGATATTGAAATTAATCATGGAACCAACCCTTTCAAACTTTCTGGTTGTAAAAAAATCTTTGAACTATTAAAGAGGCCGTTACTAAAAAGTCCCCGCGCATTTTTGAAAGATCATCTTCCAGTTTGTATTGTTGGGTGGGTATCTTAATGCGTTTTGGTCGGAGCAGTCCGTAGGGTGGCGGGCGGCGGCGCGGTTCATCCTCCTGCGACAGAGGCGCGAGCCAAGCGCGCCGTCCGCCAGCGGCGCCGAGGGGCGCGGGGAGCGTCTTTACCTGCCTCAAGGAGGCGGGGCGGAGGTGCGAGGCGCGGTGGGGCGGCGGGGGCGCGGCGGCGCGCCGGGCGGCGGAAGCGGGGCCTGCTGCGCCCACAGGAATGCGTCACGCGCGGTCGCCCGCGCTTCGCCTTCGGCCCTCCCGTCCCGGCCTTCGGCCCTGCGTGGGCGACCCAACACGGTTCGGTTCTGCCCAGTCAGGTCGGTTCGTTCGTTCCAGTCCGGTCCGGTCCGGGACGGTCCGGGACGGTCCGGGACGGTCGGACGTCCGCGGCGACGTTCCGCGTCCGGTCCGGTCCGGTCGGTCCGGTCCGGTCCGCCCGCGTCCGGTCCGGTCCGGTCCGGTTCAGTCAGGTCAGGTCAGGTCAGGTCAGTCAGGTCAGGTCAGGGAGGTCAGGTCCGGTCAGGTCAGGTCCGGTCCGGGGTCCGGTCCGGTCCCGTCCGGTCCGGTCCGGTCCCGGTCCGTCTCGAGTCGGCGGTCGCGGTCCGGTTCCGGTCCGGTCCGGTCAGGTCCGGTCAGGTCAGGGCCGGGCCGGGCCGGCGCGGGCCGGGCCGGGTCGATCTGGTCCGATCCCGGTACGATCCGTCCGGTTCATTCCTTTCCGATCCGGTCCGGCCCGGTGAGGAGGAGGGCGTCTCAAGTAGCGGGCTTCGGTGGCCGGAGTCACCTCATTGCTCTCGGCTTCCCGAGCGACTTCACGCCTAGGGCTTATCTGGCATTTGATGCGTTCGATTTGAAATTATGGTATCTATTGTTTTGGTCGAAATTTATATTACAGGCATTTAGGAAGAAGAGGGAGAAGCTCAGTTTACGTATATTTCAAGAGGGGCAAAAAATTACATCTACGTGATGGCGTTTGCTTTATATGTAAAAACACCACATGGCATTTACTGCGAACTGTGCAACAGTTACCATTATTTACTCCGAACATCACACTTTTTCCGTCCATCCGTAGCCATCAACCCTCGACGCGGCATTACAGGGGAGCCGAGGGCAATCGACGTGGAAGTTTAGTTCCAGAAAGGGCCGGTGCGGCCGGGGCAGAAGGTGAACGATCTTAGAAATGAGGAACACTATTTCAATTTGTATTAGTAATAAAAGAGAATTGAACATTAGTTTCAACTCCAGCTTCGATCGTTCTTTGTGAGAAGCAATATAAAATTGAGTTGTTTCTTTAGAGGAGAATTTTAAAAGAAGAAAGTTTAACTTTATAACGTAAGGAGAAACGTTTGCTTCTCAGGGCATGGCGAGACGCCGGTGAAATGGTCCATTTGATGCAAGAAAGAAACTATATGGAGTTTAATCCAATTAACACCACTATTTCAATGAACAAAAAAACTATTGCAAAAATTAGTATCATTAGATTTCAAAAATTCACAATTTTTAAAATATAACATATCTTTTTACCTTTTTCAATTATTAAGATGGCGATATTTTGTTCTAGGAAATCGAATTTTACCAGAAATTTTATCTATTCACACAAATTTAACTATTAACATTCTCTAAAAGAGACAATATTTGTAAAATTACAGTGCGGAAAGAAACAATCGTTTTAATTTACCTTGACATTATTTTCAGGTAAATATGGAGTTATTGGCTGTAGATTATTTCGTGAACCATTCCTCTCATTGAGTCATACAAAAGAAAACGTTTAGTCGTTGGTCCAGCTCTAGTTATTTTGTAAGTTTAGAAGAGGTACACGTTCTAAAATGCCGAAAATAATGATAATAATTCAGTGAATATTTATGTTACTAATTTCCAATGCGCCCAGAAATTGAAACAAAATTATGCAGATTCCAACCGTCTGTGAGTACTCTACGACTTTGTTAGATACCCAGAAACTCGAGACCAATTAAAATACAATAAAGCAGTTTTGATAATGAGTGAAAAATGCAATATTTGACTATATTACTGAATTATCATCCTGTGCATACCGACTGATTACTCATACTCATTGCGTCACTGCTCATGGCCCAGTTGACCTCATGGGACGCGCAGTGGCAGCCCGCCGTGACGGAGTTGCTGTTTTCATGTTACAGTGCAGGCCACTAGTATTATTAATATTAATCTATAAACTTAATACATTTATCATCGCAGAATAGATTTGATATGGATCTGATAAGAATTGAAAAAATGTAAACTGCAACTTAACAAAACCACAAAATTTAAAGAAATGGTAGAGTCATTTTTATAAACCCACTATTTTGAATAGTGACTGTTTTTCAAGAAAAATATTCAAATCTGGGCGAATTGACTTCCACACTTTCCTTCAACATTGTTCTGTATTTTTGTATGACCAACAAAGAGGAATCGGGATCGAACTCTTCGGATGAACTGGCTCCCTGTTCCCCTTAACGTCGTCTCAACTATATTTGTTTACCATTGGTCCCTGAGCCTCAATTTTCTTCTTGGCCACCTTCCCTTCTTTACTCTCTTTTTCTTTCTCGCTTTACTGACCCTCACTCTCACTCTCACTCTCACTCTCACTCCCATTTTCTCACTCTCTCTCTCTCTCTCTCTCTTAGAACTATCTGAAAATATGAGAACATTTAAAATTTACTGGATTATAAAGGACAAATAAGGGAATTCAGTTTAAGTGTGACACTACAAACGTGGCACAACAATTTTAGAATGAACCTAATTAACTACTTCATTAATGTAGAAATAAGGTATATTTCAAATAATTTCTAATTGAATGTTCCACATGCCTAAAATTTTATAAATCAAGCAAAGTATCTGCCAAAAAAGTGGCACTATTACGATGCAAAAGTTAATAGAAACGTTTTAAGGGGTCATACGCTAGATCTGATAAAAAATATGATGCAAAGCGCGCTGGAGTTTTATCAACTCTACTAAAGGCAGCGAATGAAGTGGCGTGATTGTAGGGGGTTTTGAGCTACGAATGTGCAGATTCTTTGAGATGAATAGCTGTAAAGCCAGGGGAGAGATTAGTAACAGGATTCCTAGCGACGATTCCTAAACGGCGCACTCTGATGTCTATATACGAGACAAAAAGCCATGGAAAAGAAACAGACGATGGCCGTGTGCTTTGATAACCTTTAGTCTCCCGGCAAACTTTGCATTATGCCTGTGTTATGAGTTATTACGAAAATACTTAAGTTCAATTTTGTAAGGCTTTGGCTATTTAGTGTTTGTAATGTTTTGGTTTTCAGTATTTTATTTTCTTTCTTCATATGTATGTATGCTAGTAGTTTACTTGAAAAAGTAATTTATCTTATTGTCTTTCAGTGGTATATAAATTAAAAAGTTTAATTGATTGATTGGTTTATTGATGAAGTTTTTCACGTCAACTGCTATGACCATAAGTGTATGGATGGGTTCCGATAGTGTGATGAATGTTCATCTCGAGAGACGGCGTGTTCATCCTAGGAGAACGCTACTGGGAGTTTAGAAGTAATGTTGGTTCAAACAAAGATTTTGTAATATTTCGTAAATTTAGATAATTAAACAAATATTTTACGTGTTATTCATTCACCACTTTAAAGTTATTACATTTTAACTTTTGCTACTGATATTGGAGATCATTAAAGTAATTCCATTGAAAACGGAAACATGTGAAGTTCTTATAAATGTTCCTATAATGCATAAACTTCGACACTTTTCTCCATCCATAGTAATGTGTGAAAGAGATGAATATTTGAATCGAGAGACTAAAGATTTTCCAACGAGGCCGACCTCTTAACATGGCACTATGCGGTCTGCAGGTATATAGAGATGCGAGCGGCGCCACATCACACGGAATCGCAGAGGACGTGGGCGCACGTAGGGGGTGGGCGTGGGGGGAGCTTGGACTGGGGCTGGAGATTGCGCTGGGGTTTGGGCTTGGGCTTGGGATTGGGCTTGAGCTTGGGCTTGGGATGGAGCTTGAGCATGGGTTTGGGATTGGACTAAGTATTGGGCTGGGGCTTGAAACGGGGCTGGGACTGGGGCTCGGGCTTGGGCTCGGGCTGGGTCTTGTGCTTGTGTTTGGGCTTGGACTTGGACTTGGGCTTGGACGTGAGCTGGGACTTGGACTTGGCTTGGGCTTGGGCTCGGGCTCGGGCTTGGGCTTGGGCTTGGGGTTAGGCTTGGGCGGGGTCTTAAGCTAGGGCTAGGACTGGAGCTGGCGCCGCCAAGACGTCGCTGCGCCTCGAACGCTGGCTGTAACGCACCTCCTCGCATAGTGTGAGCATGCGCCGGGTGCTGTTCAGGGACTGCAACACACAACACCACAGCACGTTAGAAGGTGATTTTGTACAAAGACAATTCTCGTAGACACTTGTACATAAAATAGAAAATAGCAATAACTAATGGCAATACACAGGTGAGTCATTTCAGGTGGAAAAAATTATTACCGTCTTGTCAAATAGATTATTAAATGTCTAAATGATGTAAATGTAATTTTACTAAGAAAGGTTTCGTTTTGCACGTCCGTTTCTTCACGATTTTTGGGCTAATAGTTAGTCAGGCTTTGCGGAGTTTTGAGTTCTAAATACTGACAAAGAAAAATCTCCTCTTTTATACAAACGAACAAAGAGCAAAGTTATTAATTGACGGAATTATGGTTCAACTTAGGACAGTCGTCATTTCGCCTGACTATTGGCCGTCAGAAGTTAAGCCCGCCAGGCTACTGTCAAATTTACAGTGCACTCGCTGTTCACATATGACGTTAATGATCTCCCAAATCTATGCTAACGCGTCGAGTCTTGAAAATGAGCATTATATTGTGGTGATATACAGTCTGCGACGAAATCAAAAAAAATCTTTCTATGGAAATCTATGCTTCTGGGCTCAAATCGGTAACAGAATTATTTTTTGTTAATACGAGAACACGCTGGTGTGTTTTTCCCCTTGCTATGACACCTTTTATTTGTAATAACGTAGAGCAATTAACCAAATTCTCATTATCCGCGAAGTTTGCATCCTTTAACTTTGTCACCTTGATCATGTGAATCCAGTTATCATGGACTCAGATATTAATTTTAAAGTATTCGAAATAGAAAATGTTAAAATGACATTATTGTCATTTATAAATGATATTATGATTTAAAAATAATATATAGTGATTAATCGATTTGGTAGGATTAAAACATTAAAATATAGAATACTTAAAATACGAAAACAATACAGGCGCAATTAAAAAGCAAGTTTCCCTCTAAGCGGAGGCAAGACTGAGGGGACATTCGAATATGTGTGATGTCTGTCCTAAAACTTGAGCCCGGACGCTTTTTGACTGAACGTAATGAATACGCCTTCAATATTAATCGGTTCTGCCGAGATTATAGGGACAACGTTATGTTAGTTCAGAGATGGTATGGTGTTTGCGTTGCGGTTAATTAAAGTGAAAACACTGTGTGAAGGGGCGAAAATCTTCCAAAGCATTCTATGCTCTTAATGTCCAGGCCTTCACGACTACAATTTTTCCCCACTTAAGATCTCAAAGGAGTCAGATTTCAAGACGCGGCGGAGTGGTAGACGTCTATGAGTAAGGCGGCAGAATTCACGTAAGAAAAATAACATCACGCTCAAATGAACGTGTCTGGAGTCTGGTGCGGATTATGCTAAGAAATGAAGGAATATTATAGAGGGTAAATTTTTTCAAAAGTTGTTTGTTTTTTCAATTACATGGAAATATATTAATAAAAGACGTTTTGGCATGTAACATAAAATTTTATTGCGAGGTCAGCTTAAGTAATTGACAAGGAGGCGCCAAGAGATATAAATCTGTTTTATGCTTTTAAAACCCTGTGGCCCGTTTCATTCTTGGTATTTAATTGAAAAAGACACCCACTTTGAAAACATGCGCTCGTCTTGTTTAAACGATTGTTAGGGTACAATTTGAAGGCGATTTCGTGATCAAGAAATGTTTCAAGAGAAAGAAAAATAATGAAACTTGTGGTGCTAAAACAGCACTTACTTTCTCGCCAGTAATTTTACACAAAATTATGCAAAAAGTACTTACGGGACAGATTTCGGTAAGGAAGAAATTTCTATCTTTAATATTTTAGTTGTAAAAAACTTCGAAGAAAATTTTGAACTTTTGTAATTTTAGAAAAATCAGAGTTTTTAGCAAACAAGGGACCTGCACCTTTCTCTTAAAAGTCCTACACACTGCCCAACAACAAAATTTAATAGAAAAAGGTAGAGCAATTTTTCGGCCCGACATCAGCTTCATCGATAGGGGAATATCAATTTTCGAAAAAATTGGCGGAACGGTTTAGCCGCTAGCATTGTTCACAGACAAGTCGTTTTGCCGTCAATCTATTTTTCAGTATCAAGGACCCAAAAAACATAAATTCTTGTTACATCACATGATAGAGGATATTTTTCGGAATTTAGCATCTGGATTTATCTACTTTTTCGTTTCCAGACCCCTGTAATAAGAGTTTTTCGGCCGAAAATTCGCTGCCTTTTCACCCAGCTTTTCATAACTTTCTCTCTACCCCGTAGCGACAAAGTTATGGCCTACAGTAAAATTATACTAATAAATTGGACCGACGAATTAACTAAAATATTGTGAAAATTAAGGAAATTTGTTCATTTAGAAGATCGTTTATTCAGAAGAGAATATTTTGATGTTCATTGTAACATTCAAATATTAATTTCATTATTTTCTTAATTTTTACGTTGGAATGCCATATCAACATTAATTCTCGAAAGGTAAATTTTGTGCGCCAAATTCGTTTTACATTGCTTTGAAAGTGTCGAGTGGGGTTGTAAGAAATCATAGAAAACATTAATTCTGGCTACATCACGAGTTAGAAGATTTTTTTTCTAAATTTAGCAACTAGATTTATCTTCTTTTTCGTTTCCAGGAGTTGGCAATAAGAATTTTTGTGCCAAAAATTCTAAGCTTTTTCTCGTAGCGTTACATAACTCTCTTCTTAAGAAATACCTTCTTAAGTTCGAGAACGTAAAAATCAGCGACCGTATATATTTTGAAGAATTCCGTTAAAAGTGTTGTTATCGACCAACATCCATCATGTGAAATTAATGGATTACTCAACCTCTGGGTGGGTGAGATGCAACTGGAAGCAGATAATTTGATTTTTCATGGCCAACATGTTTAGGAACTGCTTTCCTCGTCATATTCGATTGTTTATCTCCTCGCGTGTCTATTTGACGCTGTTGGCACTGGCGAGAGAGATGCAGCAGATGCGCTCTTAATTGATTTCGCCGAAGTATTGGGTATACTCTCACACAGAGTGCTCGCAGAAAAACTATCGAGTTCAGAAGTCGATACTCAAGTGATGGCAGAGGTTAATGAGTTTCCTGGGGGCAGGAGAAGAGAGTTTGAGTTAGAAATCAGTTTTCGAATAACATTAATGCTCCTTCAGGTGTTCATAAGAAAGTTTCCTAGAATCTCTCCTTGCTACAGTTTTCGATAATAGTATTCAAGAAAATATATCTTTTAATTGTGACTATTTACAGACGATTGCGTTACTTGAAGTTATGAAATTCAATAATGTCATTATATTTCTAAAAAATTAGAACAGGCTCTAAAGTTCTACTAAAGCTTTTTTTACTTTCACTGACTGGCTTGTAAAGGGTTCTAAATCTTATTTTTAGAAAGCGGAGTGAAATTAAAAATATAAGAGTGCAAATTATGTCTACATTAAATATTTGTTTTTATTATGTGAAAAAATGTATACCAAAAAACAATAAGTTTATCTTCATAAATGAATATATTGAGTTGGCACAAAAGTCGGCTACTCAGAGCTCAGCTTGAGTGTTGCGGCGAGCAGATTGTATCTCATTGCACTGTTAAGAAGTCGAAAAATATTGCTGGCAAATGAAAACGTATCTCCAACTTCCGAAGTGCACGGCTTTCTAGTCATGTAGCTGAACACTTGTTTAGCATTGCCTTCGACGATGGCCCAGAGCTCACCCACCTCGTCCGCCACCTCGCGGCATTTGAACTGCAGCTCCTCCAGCTCCGTCTTGGGCGCGCCCGTGTCGGCGCCCTCGGTGGCGGCTTGCGACTTGCTCGGCATGGCGGCGGCGGCGGGGTCTGCAACGTAATGGCCAATGGTAAAACCTATTATAAGGGCAATAGTAAGAATAACAATAATGACAGCCAGGTAAACCCCTTCAATATCGCACAAAAGTACTGTAGGAAAGTTGCAAATGAAAAGTATTATATATGTAGACTGTGGAAAATTGAAAAACCCCAAAATACGTTTCATGTCGTACGTATTTTCCAAAACTAAAAAATGAAGAAGGTTTGCAAATTCTACAATATACAATATATTCTGAATAGTGAACAGGAAAGAATAGTGATTAATTCTACGTACAATATAAAGTAAATCTGGTATTCGTGGCAGCGGCTTTGGATTTCGAAGGAGCGCTTTTGCCGTTGAGGATTCGCAGAGTCACCCAATGAAAACTGAAGAGAAGAAACTGTTCGTGATAGAGAAAATCTAAGCACATATTTGTAATCATGGCGTGACGTTTAGTAAATCTCATTTATTTTATTTTCTGATGATTTTGCATTGTTGACTAGGCAAGACCTTATTTTGGGGGATAATTCGCACATTCGCAATATCCATCTTCTCACAAAAATGATACTTGCTTGAGAAATAGTATGTACATATCATATTTGGTATGAGGGCGTGTGACATAGTGGTTTCATTTCCGATGTTTTTTCTCTGTGGACCTGTGTTATTAGATATATTTTAATAGTAAATTAAATAACGTTTCATATAATATTTTTGAGATAAATTAATTCATAGTCTTAAAAAAACATAACTCACCTCCCCCAATCTGATTAATTGCTGCTGAACGTAGCTTTCTTTTAATGAAACAACGAAAATCAATATCATTCAAATTACGTGACTCATCTCAAAAATAAGAAAAATTCGAATGGTTTAGTATTAAAAAGTGTTCAGAAAAGAGTAGGTGATCATTAAGCTGATTTTTCTTTTATGCAATAATGGTAGGAAAGAATAAAAAGTGTTATATTCATGATTTGAATAACATCCTATGCTATTACATAATATATCAATTTTCTTATTTTATATTATGAAGCTATTACATAAAGTGCGAAAGTTTCCTTGAATATTTCAGTGTAATTTTTTGAATTGTAGATATTGTATTTTAGGTAATAAGATTCACTTTTATTTCAATCTGAGTCTGTAATAGCAGGAGCCAACTTTACAAGCAAAAACGCCTACATTTACTTTGGTAATGAGTGGGAAAAAAGAGATCTTGTAAGATATCGGCTTTCTGCGAGCTGGCAAAGTTCCAGTCTTACGACTAGCATGCTGCTGCTGTTCTCAGGGCGTAAAGTCATTTGTTGGATTCGACATTGCCGATGGAAGCGTCAGCCGCATTGCCTAACAAGCAGAGCTTACCATCTTGGTATTTACGATAATAAAAATGATGCTGGGACGAGATTAGTTACATGTTAAAAAAATGTTATACTCAGTAATAAGTTGAAATAAACTTAGATAATATTTTAACATATATAAATTATTCTAAAAAAAATTCATTCAAAGAAGAACTTGTATATAAAAATTGATTTAAAAACATAATGTAACAAAATTTGCACAAATAAAGTAGTGATTGGTATTTTGTTCACGCTGCCCTAACACTACAGTCGCTTTTTGTAACTACGCATGCGCAGCAAATGCCGCTCACATCCCACTGCCTGTTCGCGGCGCCCGAAACACGGGCGTTGCAGCGGTTGCGTTTCGGAGACAGGTGATATAAAACAGCGCTACTTCATCAACAGTCGTGTGATTACTAATTGATCAATAATCGTAGCGATTGTAAGATTAATTGATAGATCAATGTCGAATGGGTTTACAAATATATGCTACATACGTTTATATCGCAAGTTTTGAATTTCAACGTACCATCTGGAGGGGAAGGTGCGGATGCAAAATTTACTGCTGCGTCGAGCACGAACTGTAATTAAAACGAAAATAGACCCTGAACATAATCATTCACGCGTGAAATATATTTGTGAGATATTTGCTTTTACGAAGCGTATTCATGCATCGTTTATAACTGATGTGATCCGGAACGGTCCCGCACGGAATCGTTTACATACGAAGGGGAATATCGCTCTGGTCTTATTTGGTAGATTTCGAGATAAATAAATTGAAAATTCAAACCACGATAGCCGACTATCGATAGCAGTCCATAATTTGAAGGCGGAGTTATACATTGTTTTCTCTATATTTAATAAGGAGTTTTGTATAAAAATACAATAAAATTGTCTTAAAAACAAAAATCGTTGAATTCCTATGTTTCTAATACGTTTCACTATAAATAACATGGTTATGATGCATTTGCGGTATTTGTTAAATATGGGTAAATGGAGAAAGGCTAGGACAGTTGAACTCGTACATCTAGGATGAGAAGTACAAAAGCTCGAAGTAATAGAAATATAAGAAGGGACATAAAATAATTGTAACGGCAAAGGTCGCTTTTATGAAGATGAGAAAATTATGTTGAAAATTGATTTGAAAACACAGCTTCTCAAATGGAGTGTTCTGTTTGAAAAGAAAGTGAACAAAGGTAAGAATCCTGAAGCGAGTGAAATGTGGCTTGGAGAATTATGAAAAGTATCAAATGAATGAGAGGATTTATAAATTAATGTGTTCTATAACGAATAAATAGATATATGCAGGTATACAGATATATTAAATATTTCAAGAAGCAGAAAGATGAAGTGTAGAGGTTGATGATGAAGAGGAGAGGAAACTAGTGGTGCTAAAACAGCTCGTACCTTATTTCAAAACCCATCTTTACTGGGCAGATTTTATTCAGAGAAAAATTATCTATCTTTAATATGTTAGTTGTAGGAAGACAAAAAAAATTGAAATTTTTGAAGCAACTTTCGAAAAATCAGGGTTTTTAACGAACATGATACCTGCACCATTCACTTAAACGTCCTTTACTTAAACTATCCAACAACAAAATGTAATAAAAAACGAAGCCATTTTTTGTTGTTGAATATTTCATGTAAACTCGCTTCATGTAAAGGACACCCTAAAATTAAAATATTGGTTTCTAATTCAAGGGGCCGCGACGATAGCCATATCGATAGTAGGATATCAATTTTTGGAGAAAATAAGTTGAAATTACATAAATTTCTCTCTACTCCGTTGCGAGAAAGTAAACTAGTGGTGCTACACAATGGCACAGACTTCCCCGTATTAGTTTTCTAGTTCTTTTTGTCTTGGCTAGCTACTCGAACATGCCGTCTGCTATCTATTCCCATCCAAAGTACATTTTCTTGATATTGTCTTAATTTTTCAGTTTCTTAATTGTAGACCAGAAATGTGTTGAGAACTTTATGTCATAATAAAGACTGCAATTAGCATTATCCGATCGAAAATTTTGAAGAAAACATTTAGAGTGTTTTTTGAGAAAACAGTGTACCTGAAAATGCAGGATTTTGAGCTAGTTTTCACAGAAAACGATGGAGGTTTCGAGAAACTTTATTTGACATTATTTAAAGCACATGCACATGGATACTCATAGCGAACACAGACACAGAACTTTCATATAACAAATATATTTATTTACAAAGAAAACACAACAAATATATACAATTAATTTCTTCTTAGACCCTACTCTGATAGACCTACTTATCCCTGATCGCGAGCGATCGCAAACCCGCATTGAATAGATCGGTTTCGATTGTGGCAGTTCGCCACTTCTTCTGAAGCGTCGTACGAAGCCTAGCTTCCGTGACAGATGTAACACTAGGACAACAAAGTCCGACTGGCGTACCAAACTGATGGTTTGCCTCGATGCAGGAGCGATCTTATCCGATTGAGAATCGGCGTGAATCGTGGCACTCAACCAAACCTCACCTCGGAGCAGCGCACTGACAGCATCGCTCCCCGAGACCGCCGGAGTCCCAAAGACCTAAAGTCCTCCACAGGCTCGTCAACACGTGACTTACCTCGCGAGCCCTGCCCGCCGCAGCACCGTCGTGGCGCCAAGTTTTTTGCAACTCCACGAGGTTCTCCCACTGTCTCCAGAACCCACCCACTGGCTCTGTACACTCCGTTACATAGTCGAGGCCCACGTGACCTACTACGTCACGCCACCCCCTCGCTTGTTCTAACAGTGAAAAATTTCTAAAGGCCGGAAGACTCCAACGCCTTGTGTCTCCCGTTTCCGCGTTCTTCCCTTTACGGAAAAACCCTTCTTCCTGTGGCGAGGAGTTTCCTCTTACTAATCCCTTACCAAGCGTCCCCAAATAGATGCCACGAGGCACGCTGGCTAATACGTTACAATATACTGAAATTCGTGCAACCAAAACCTGCAGGAAAGGAGAAAGTATTTGTTGTCAAGAAGAAACATTTATCTCCTCGTGTAAAATATCCGGTATTTTGTATAGGATATGTAGTCATAGCCCAGAAGACCGAAGGAACATTTTGAAGAAATCACATCACGATGGACGAATGGTTCCAGTATCTCTCCCCAAAGAAACGTAGTCGAAGCAGAAATATTGCTCCTGGCCGCGGTGATTCCCTTGCGATGGACCTAGGGCCGCTGTTTTCGGCGGGTCTGTATTAGACCGTCTCTAGAGAGGAGGACATCGAGAGCTGAAGAAGAAAGCAAGGGGCGGAGAGACGTCCGGGGAGTGGGGCGGGGTCGAGGGCCTGAGCTGCGTGACGGGCTCTGCACGCGACAGGCCGGCGCCCGCTCCCTCCCCCTCCCGCTCTCCCCTCCCCCGGCCAAGATGGCGCTCACGAGAGACAACACATTCGCTTTGAATCGAAATGAAGAAAAGAGTTTCATCTGGCATTTGTAGATTTTATCAAAGCCTTCGACAATACTGACACGCGAAATCTCACAAACACAACACAGATTCTTTTCATCACGTTTTCTTCCTAGAGTGATTTTCTTAGATAAGTTCACGCGTAATGTACTTCTACAATAATAGTTTTTAAAGATCCCTATCATTGGTATATTAACAATGTAATTGTTGATTGTAACCCTCAAATACAGCAAATTTTCATGATTTATATTTAAAACTAATGACTAAATAAAATTATCAAGCAAATCTTGTCGATTAACGCACGCATTTTCAACCAAGCTCGGATTCAGCAATCATTTATTCGGAATATGAATAACAAAAAAACCTATTTGTCTAAAATGAAAAAATCTAACGTCAACGTAATCCCTCAAACCTACATATAATTCATTTCAAATGGATTAGATTCCACTATTGTAGCCAGCCAGTAGTGCCAGTGTGCCATCGCGCCACTACCACAAAATTAGCAACAATAACAAAAAGGAAAGAAAAACTATTTTTTCCGCAAATACGTGAATAAAACATCGTTTCTTCAAAATATTTTTCTTTGTAGTAATTCATTTGATTGAACGTTCAGTGATTCGATGCTCTTATCAATACTCTTCAAACGCATAGGACGCAGTGATATCTGTCCGCCGCCTCCTAAACCTCTGAAGCCACCTTGACTGGCAAAAACTGACTGCCCGATGCCATTTAATGCCGTATAAAGGAACGCTGTGTTGGTTTGTATGTGTCTTTAGATGAGCCGGGTGCCTAAATCGAACTGGCACATAGTTCACGGCTGTTCCGTAGAGTGTACTAATGGCACTATTCTCATGAGCAAGACTGTGAACCGTTCAGGACGACTCCGATGCCTCTGGTACGTCGCAAGTCTTTGTCTCGTTTCTCTCGTGAGAGGCGGCGTACGCGTGGGAGATAAGCCTTTTGCCGTAAGGCTTCCCCTCTTCTTGCCGTACCCTTCAACGAACTCGGGAAGCTGTGACCTCTTGAGATTACTGTGGGCGCTCAGGCTTTGAGGATGTGTATTTTTATTTGTTCTTACTATTTTTAGTTTTCTGTTTAATACTCATTATAAGGTAAACACAATCACTGTAAAATTAAATTGTGTTTCTTTCCCACGATGTTTATTTTAGAGATAACTAAACCAGGTTTAAAACATCGCATCGATGCTTTTTGATCGATGTTTTTTTAACGTTGATGTTTTCATTTCCAACATCATTGTTTTGTTATCGATGTCACATCACTAATTGGCACTAACAGAACTCCGTACCTGCCGCCACTGTAGCCAGCATGAAATTCCTATGCCCTCTCAATGATGTCTAATTTGCACAACAATTGACTATCAATGCGGCTCGCGAAATGGCATGAATGTGTAGTAGACCGCATTATATTGAAAAACATTCCCAGCTCGCACAACAGCATGACTCGAATCTTCTTGGAGATCAATCGCCCAATTTCTCAAGTCGCAATCTAGATTTCACACATGGCGACGCAAAGACAGAAAAGCTTAAAATACTCTTTGTATAACCTGCTCCTGTATTGGTGGTATTGGTGTGCACCACGGTGCCTCCACACAGAATTGAGCTCGTTGGCTCTGCCGAAGCGAGCGGGTTATATCATTCGATGCTATTTAGTGTCCTTAAGGTTTGCTGGCTCGACACCATTCCGGTCTTTGCGGGTCACAGCGTGAAAGAAAGCTGGTTAACATTATAAACTTGTTTACTTCTTTTTCATGGACTAGTAATCATGTTGAAAATAAATAGTTGATAAAATATTAAGACATATAATCATTATGTTCTGCCTGTTGGCAGGTTTCCACTTGGACTTAATACTCTGATCTGTGTCTTCTTTGTTTCTTTTTATTATTTCGTTGCCATTATCTCTGAGTAGTGTCTTCTCTCAATTTGGTATCTTCATCATCATCTTCTTATTCTTCCTCACCAATGAACCTCAACGTATTAATAAGCCTCTTCTTCTGATATTGTGACCAATCCACTTCCTCTTCCTCCACTTCAAGTTTTCTTCTTTCACATTCTCTTCAGCGTCTCATTCTCATTCCTGTGGTTCTAACAGTCCGCCCCCATTTTTCACCACGTATTTCACGCGGCCGTTCAGGGAGAAAGAGATCTGATATCATCGCCTTCGCCAGACTGCAGCATGTTAGTAATTTAGAAGGGTGGCTCTAGCATGCAAAAAAATTAAAGTAGAGAAGTGAGTGCTTAGTTCTCCAAGGTTCAAAGGGCCACTTGGCCAAATCGCGAACAAAAGCGTCCTTTGTGCCTGAGGGTCGCCGCGTCGGCCGGGAGGAGTCGGTGGGCGGAGTCGAGGGCCCGAGGCTGCGGGTGGGAGCGGGGAGGGTCGCGGGAGAATCGGCGCGAGGATCTCATGCGGAGAAAAGGGTGTTCAAACTCTATTTTTGAAATATTTAATGGCGTTTTTTGTCCTTCCTCTCCCCTCAAGTATTCCTGAAAATGAATTTCCTGAAAATGCAGAATAACGTACGAGTTCGTGGAGAAAATGTACATAATGTTCCTCTTTCATGTTTTAAATATTTTTTTCTCGTATACGTACGTATACGAGAGGGGTCATGTACGTCCGTCTGCCCATCCATTCGTCTCGGTTTTGTCCAATCCCCATGCCGGCTGCCATTTATCACCGGCAAAAGTACATTTTTTTTAATCTCTCAATTTTCTGATTCCTAATGGTAGAACAGTATATTATGTAAAGAATTTTAAAGTAACACCCCGACGTCTATGGAGATTTTTTTGCAAAAAAAAAAAAAATTGAACCGTTTTTAAGAAAATGTCTTTTTAGAATTACTGTAAATGCGAAATTTGACGGACAGAAGGACACACAGACGGACGGACAGACGGACGGACAGAAAGACGGACAGACGGACGGAGAGACAGTCGGGCGGACAAACTGACACGGACAGACGGACGTACATTTAAAAAATCAACCCTTTTTCAGGAGACCACGAAACGTGTATTTGAAATCTCGAAATCGATTTTCCGCAGCATTACATAACTTTCTCTATAATATGTATATTACTCCGTGTATACGTACCTATACGAGAAAGTGATAAGGCTCTAAGGCGACACAAATAAGAAAGTAAATATAACATCCCATTCTTCAGATATTCCACAACTGAAGTTACTGTTTAACGCCAACATCAAAGAAGAAATATTCAAGCTATCAAATCTCACATATTTTCGCCTATTTATGGAGTTGAATGTGTTGTTTTTTTCGGGCCGCCGTGAACAACTCGTTTTTGAGGGTTCGTGATACCGAAAAAAGGATTTTTTGTATTTTATTTTAATTTACACGTATTTTAAGATATTTTTTGCCCCGTTTGTTTTTCAAATACTCGGACAAAACTTAATTGGGATAAGAAACAAATTAATGAAATTAGTATTTAGTGAGTAAAATTTCTTTATTAAAATGTGGTTAAATTTAAAAACACTTTTTTAAGTTATACATACCACAACCTTAGATATTGTGTTGCTTAATTTTCTTTGAATTGTACTGTGTAGTCTTGTTCCTTGAGAATTAAACGAAATTCGTTGCACCCAATGTATAAAATAGTATCTTTGTAATTAGTGTGTACACTTTGTTTTTCAAATGTAAGTAGTTTTTTTCGTAATTTTGAGTTATAGATTATCAAAGTTCGAGTGCTTTTTTAACCAGTGCTACACCTTCCACACTCACTAGCTATAATCTAGAGATTTATCTTTTAATTCGAAGTATAATTTGTATTATTGTATTTGTATATTTTTTGTTTTAAGTTTTAAAATGATGACTCCAGTGTTGCGAAGAAAGATAAAAGATGTCATGTCATAATATTAGGCAACCGTTACAAATAAGGCCAGAAGTAGCGAGGAGAATCGCAACCCCACTAGTTCGAACGGCTACATCCGCCAAGTGAAGCCGCAAGTGAGGAACAGATTAGAGTAAATGTTTGTAAGAAGCGCCTTCGCTAGCGTCGCGTCGAGCAGGTGAAACTGCTGTGGGCGGGCGGAGGCCGGAGGCGCGGCGCTGGCGTCAGTTGGGCCCGACCTGCGCACTCGCCCTTGGGTTTGCGCGCCGCTGGAGTCGCCCGCCCGCCCGCGCTGCGGTGCCTCGCCCCCACCGCCGCCGCCGGTCGATTGGCGCAGCCGCGTGGAGCGCCGCACTGCGGCCGCTCCGCTTCCCCTCCCCTCCCCTCCCCCCTCCCCTCCCGCGTTCCTGCAGGCGACGGCGGCGCCGACACGCGGAGGGCAAGTTCGCAATTGCAGAATGGAAAGGCGGTCAAACGCCAAACCGAGAAGCTCGCGTTCGATACCAGGAAGGAAGTTTCTCGGCGGCGCACACACACACACACTCTCACACACTATTTCAACCCCGTGTTTCCCGTGACTTACGAAAAGTTCATGCAGTTCACATGTATTGTTGCGCAAACTCTATTTCTGCTTATTTGTATACTTGGTATTCTCTTGGTACTAGTTGAATGTGTTACTTCCTAAAGTCTATCTAATTAAGCAATTTCTAAGGATTTCTATTGAAGTTCTATTGAAGTCTATCTAATTAAGGATTTCTATTGAACCCTTCATTAAGAATTTGCGACATAATTTCTAGTACTAAAAATAAGTATATATTCAGTTTCTTCTCACTTATACAATCACAGGTAATAATTAGTCAGAAGTTAACAACTGAAAGAAAGTGGTGGATACTCCCTTGATAACAACCGATCATTAATATCTTCTCATGTTAACAGGGCCAGATTTATATGCACTAATAACACCTTCGAAATTAAATTTTTGTTCTCCAGAACAGGGATTAAAATATCTGTAAGCTTAATTTTCGTGTGCTGTTTTCAGTTCTGTTGGCCATTTTTACCTATCGCGTACGGTTTCGTATCACACAGAAAATAAATATAATAATAAGTTGTTTTTTTCGTGAGCATATTTTGAAATTCTTAAAATTTTGTAAAATATGTTAAAATATTAATTTTAGTGATACAATAGTTTATAATGAAGAATGAAATTTAAAACACACCACACAAAACTATTTTCTTCCCCGGTTTGTTGGAAATGAACGCTGAGTAGACTGACGTTTATGGTCCAGGCGAGTATGTCACTTACTTATCACCAACAAGTCTGCCATCATGAAGACGTTCCATCGTCCCTGGTACCTCATTTCCATCTGTTTCATATCCTGATGAAATCTATCTCCCTGTTCTTCACTTGGTGCTTCTCGGGAAGTTTTCTGGAAGTATTCAAGATGGGAATGGAGAAAATGTAATTTGTAGCTCATCTTACATCTGAATGCCTTAAATTTGTCGATCATTATTTTAGCAATCTGTTCCTATTGGACATCTTTCACGTCACCTACAAAATTGTTGATTACATCCTTGAATGAGTTCCTTGCCGAAAATGCTACGTCAGTCATTCTGCTTTTAAAACGGGCGTCTTTAATTAGTTAGTGTACCTGTGGGCTATCAAAAACGCCTTCTCTCACTTTGCTTGCTGACAACTTTCTCATTGGATATTGAAAAGAAGAACCAGTTTTGTTCAATGCTTTTACAAATTACATCATTATTTCTTGTTTAATAAGTAGGGCTGTGATTTATATACAAAAAAACAGCGGAATATGCGCGTATACATGCAATTAAAAAAGGAAAATATACGAAATAGTGAAATGTGTAAGTGTGAAAATAAATAAAAAGTGGAAATGGGTAAAAAGTGGTAATGTGGAAAATATGTTTATAGCAGAAAAGATACAGAAATCATAAAAATTCTTACAAGCGAGAAACATTTAGTCAAGGTCATACTTTTTAAGAACACTCATTTTTTTTTAGGAAAACAATGGAAGATGCAGTTATTGTACCTCAGAAGCTCATTGCTTCAGAGCATATCTTATGATGTACCATAGCAAGTGGCGAGAGAACTATCAGAGCAGTTTACATGCTGACGGAATAGAAACTTCGGGCATCTTTCCACAGATGAGGGGTGATGCAACAAACATATGTAAATGATCAAAAATATAAAATTATGATTATATATGAGAAATAAAAATAATTGCATGTAAATCACAACTCTAATAATAAGCAACGTTGGTATTGTTTTCATTTTTGCGAATCAATAAGTGGGCATTTAATTTTTTTTCTTGACACTAAGTTCCTTTTTGGCCAACCTGTAACTTCACATTGTCTATCTCTGACTCTGGACTCACTTTCACATAAGAAACAAAGAAATTAGGTGTCCCCTCCCTGCTGTGTCAATAAAATACTGCACACTGTCAGATCACATCATTAATCGGTATTCATTCAATTTTTAATTTTTTTTTACTATCATACAAATTTTGCGAAGTTTCCTGGAGAGATGTAGTAGGAATTATTGGAACTAAAGTAAGTTCATTCCCATTGTGTAGAAGAACACTTTTTAGACTTCTTTTGTTAGAGTCAATAAAAAGACGAGAAACGTCTGGTTTATAGTTTTTCCTCGAAAATCAATTAAGCTGGGAATGTCCGAACAGAACATAAGTTATCTTTTCTTTGCAAAATATTGTTTTAGTTATTCTTCCTGATATCAATACCAGTAAAAGGTCGTTCCTTTGTCTAAGAATATGCAGTAAATGTGGCATATAAAGTCTGTTAATCCATTGTACCACTATTTCTCATCATGTTTTCACGCAGTGTGGGAGATTTCTCTTAGACGAGAATTGTTCGCTTCCCTTTGCCGAACGATTTCTGGAGTTTCAGCGAAGAGGCGCATCGCCCAGCGTCTTGCAGGCCGGCAGAGCAGCTGTGCGCATGCGCGCGTTGTGTCGTTCCCAGCGTTTCAGAAGCCACAGTGCGCATGCGCGCATTCACGAAATTTTCGAAATCGTTTGTCAAAAGATAAATGTAAATCGGGTGTAACTACTGCTCAATACAATTTCCAAGAGTAGAATCTTTCCACCATCGAATGTCTTCCTTTACGTTCTAGTAAATGTGGCGTCGGCCACGCTGTTTTAAAAATGTGTTGAAAATTTCTTTAATACTTCATTTCTTTCATGCCTTGCTTAGTTCAAATATGTAATATCCGTATCTGGCATTGGACTCGCGCAAATTTTCTTGAACGAAGGATTGAAGAAATGCGGGTAGAGGGGGGGTATTAGTTACGGAATCGGCCACTAGATTTTATGAAGCAATGCCAATCTCTGGAGATCAGACATGCCTTCACAACGTTCTCAATAATTTGCGTTCAAACTTTTAAGGAGTTAGAGTGATAGATTTTTACCTTCTTCGGTCATTTCTTTATTTTTTGGGGATTTGTGTTTTTGTGTTTGGAATGTTGTCATCAGTGCTCGCTGCGAGCATTCACCTTCATCTGCTTATTGGACCAGAGAGGGGGAAGCAAGGTATTCGTGCAAGAAAAGTTGCGCGAGTAATACCAATGAATTGTAGTAGCTGGTTATACTCCCGTTCAGAAGTTCCCAACATCCAATCGTTTTATTACTCTATACGGTATATGAACTGGCAATATTGAAATTTCAAAATTATAATCGTCGTAACAAATATTGTAGGTATTGATGATGCGAATAGTTATATATTAGTACAGCTACATTTTTACACTTTTTGTTAATATATACGAAATGCAAAAATGCAGGTCATTCCCAATTAGTTCCAAAAATTCTGTGGCAACATGATTTTCAACTACATTTTATTCTTCCTCAGACTTGCTTAACACTTCCCTACTTTTCTTCTCTAATTTTTGAAGAGAATAAAAATTCCACAAACTCAGTCTAATTTGTGTCCACTTCTACTTCTGCAATCATTCTATTAATCGTTTTGTATGCGAATCTACATCAACATTACAAGGGAACTGTTTTGAATGTTTATGTGAATAACGTGTTAGTTAACTTTATAAGAATAAATTTTTAATCACATTCATTTGAAAATAGGTATTTTACACTTAAGAATGTAAAAGTGGAGAGTCGAATGTAAGAACGTTCATTAATACTCTAGCAATACTCACATTTCTTTTCTCTGTATTCACTTAAAGTTCTTCAAATTTAATAAGTGCTAAGGCAATACTTTTTGTAGTTTTTCAAAAATTAATTTTTAAAAGTATGATAATACGAATGAAAATTAAACTGAAATGTGCAGCGCGATTCACATGGTTATCCTACTGTTCACTTAAGGATGGTAATATAAGAGTTGCCAATGCTGAAAGAAAGAAAATTATGCCGTTTGCAGTAAATATTGCCTTTGAGCATTGGAGTTTAATCAACGCCACCTACATAGTTTTATTTCGTTCCGAAAACAGATTAACAGTTCCCCATTAAGAGACCGAGACGTGGCGAATGACATCTCATGCAATGTCGCGATCGGTGTACGGGAAGTGGTCTCAACGTGAGTGACGAATCTACACATGCATGCGTATACATACACTCGGAATTACTCAAATACTGTATAGAGATAATTTTCTCGTTGAACCAGACTTAAAACACAATTCTGAGAATCCCTAAGCATACACCTTCATGCCACGAAAAGGGAGGATCCTTTTTTTCAGGCTCTTTTGTAAAAGTAACCTCCATGGTATCTTGCAGGAGTTGTCCCGTGTGTAGTATATGTTCATCATTGTTACCAATTTTCATGATGGACTCATCGGCAATATATATCGACATAACATTTGAAACAAACGTGATTTTTCTTGTAATGTCATGCGTAGTTTACATGCAGGAAAGGTGATTGATATTCACTGCAATGAATATTGTATATAAAACACACTTTACAGAGTTAAAATGGAAGTTATAAAAATAAATATTTAGACAAAAACTAGCAGAACCCGGCAGACGTCCTGCTCTCTTTTTCTTTGTGCTCTTTTCTCTCTTACCCTCTCTTTTCCCCTCTTTCTGTCCCTTTTCTTTTCCCCTCATTTTCCATCTATCTTTCCCCTCTTACTTTTGCCATTCCTCTTTCCCCTTTATCTCTTTTGACCCTTCTCTTTTCCCTCTCTATTTTTCTTTCTTTTTCTCGCTTTCTCTTTTCCCTTTCTCTCTCTCTTTTCCTCTGACAGTTTTCCTTCTCTCGTTTACCCCTTTCCCTCTTTCCCTCTTTCCCTGTCCCTTTCCCTCATAGATTTTCCCCTTTCTCTCTTTTACCCTGTCTATTTTCACCTATATCTTCTTACATTCTCTCATTTCCCTCTCTCTCTCTCTATTATTAGCTTTTCTTCCCCCCTCTCTTTCCCTCTATTTTTCCTACTCGCTCACTATTTTCGTCTTTCTCTTTTCCCTCTCTACCTCTGTATTCTCGTTCATTCCCCTATCTATTTCTTCCCACCTCTCTCCTTTCCCCTTTCTCCATTTTTCTTCCTCCTCTCTCCTTTTCCCATGTCTTCTCTTCTCCCCCAGTCTTTCTTCGCCTCTCTTTCTCCCTCTCTCTTTTTTCATTCTCTCTTTTTTCCATCACTTTTCATCATCATTCAACCTATGATCCCCCTATTTTCCCTTTCTTCCTTTCTCCCCTCTTTTTCCCTTGCCCTTTTCCTTCTCTCTTTCCCTTACACTCTATTTCCCCTCTCTTTCTCTGTCTCTCTTTTAACCATCACTTTTCTCTCTCCTTTTCCATGCTCTCTCTTTTCCATCTCCCTCTTTATTCTCTTTCTTCTCCTCCCTCTATCTCCCCTTTATTTCTTCCCATCTCACTTATGTAATACTGCAAGAAAAAACCGCGAATATTCAGCAGAAAAATTCTTATTACAGGGCCATGGTAATGCAACTAGGATATATTCAGTTGCTAAATTGAGAAAGCAATTCACTTACACATGGTGAAATCCATGTTTTGTGTGTCCTTGATACCAAAAAATAGATTGACGGCAGAATATTTGTCTGTCCATCTGTGAATAACGCTATTGGCTAAACTCTTCAGCTGATTTCTTCCAAACTGATATTCCTCAATTGATCTGGCTCATGTCGCGAGTCCCTTGAATTTAACTGATCCGTTAATTGTGGGGGGCAACGCTTTACATGAAGCTCCTGGGTCATTTTCAAAAAAATAGCTTTATCGTTTTTGATCAAATTTGGTTGTTGAATAGCGTAAGGGAAGTTTAAGAGAATGGTGCAGGTTGCAATTTCGTTAAAAATCCTAATTTTTCGAAAATTTTAAAAGTTCAAAACTTTTTCGGCGTCTTCCTTCAACTAAAATATTTCATATCTTTCAAAGAACCTGAAACCTGCCGTTTTATAAGCGTTCTTTACCCTATCCGAGGACAAATTTAATTAAAAAAATTGCTGAATTGTTTATGATAAATTGAAAATGTCCTTGATGCTTCATGAACCCCTCAAATTAAAACATCGGTTATAAATCCAATGGGCCGCACCATCAGTCAGATCGATTGGAGAATATGGATTTTGGTGAAAATTCTGCTTACGGTTAGTCTCTAGCGTTGTTCACAGACATATAGGCGGACAGATGGACAGGCAGACTTTTTGCCCTAAACCAGTTTTTCGCTATCAACGGCCCTCCAATTGTGGGGTCTGAGTACAGTACAGTTAGAAGATATCGGAACAGTTTGCTAGATATCGGAATAGGAATAATATACTTTTTCTGTATTAGGGACCTGCAATACAAAATTATCCAAATCGCAGCATTCCATAAATGTCTCTGTACTACATACTTGTATGTAAAATGAGAAAAAGTGAAAAAAAATAATTTCTTTAAAAAAATGATTGTATTGGCTACGGAAAAGAATTCAGGGACAGATAACACGTAGGCTTGAAATGCATAACATGCGATACCGCCATGCTCGGAGTGGCGGGGGGCGTGGGGGAGGGGCGATTTGCCTGCGGTGTCGTGGTCGCTCTTCGCGCCAACGCCGCCGCTGAGTGGGCGTTGCTCTGCCCTGGGCCGCAAGCAAACAGCCCCAGCGCGCCCGCGCCCGTGCGGCCCGCACGCGAGCGCCCGCCGCGACCGCACGGCGCCTCCACGCGCTCGCCGCCTCTCACATGTAGAACGATTTTGTTAAGAATGGGATACAGTGACAGTTCGCAAGACAAGTGAACATCACGTGTACTTCAGAGAAGTAAACACGGGCACCGTCACGAGTACGCATCTCACATTCAATACTCGATTTTAAAACAAACATAATACTTGTCACATAAAAATTAAAACTAATTTCAATGTAATTTTTATAAAACGAAAGAATTTTTACAGAAGAGCACAAAGCTTATACTTCCTAATTTCAATTATTTCTCGTGGCGAACTATATTTTCGGACGAGGACATCACAGCCAGGGAGCGTCGTAACTATTTACAAGTTAGCCAACTGCAAACGAACGAATGGAGGAAGGAGAGTCTAATAAGTTCAAGAGCACAACGATCACAGAATCGTTAGTTGTGTTGGCAGCGCTAGCTGTCAAATCATCCCATTCTAAAGAAAATCGGACAATAACAAGAGCTTCGGCGGCGGCGGCGGACTCGGGATTTACCTGCGCTGGCAGTCGCGTTCCTATCCCTGCTCGTGGGCACGGCCAAGCTACGGTGGCCGCGCGAGTTACGGAAATGTAAAACGAATTATTACATGCTCTTTTATAATGGAATGCAGATGAATTTCCTGATGAAAATTTGAGTGTGTAGACGTTTTTACTTTTTCTCCACCGCTTACTTAGTAGAGGGAGAGGGAAAAAGAGAGGGAGAGAGAGAGGGAGGGAGGAAGAGAGGGATAGAGGGATAGAGAGAGAGGGATAGAGGGAGAGAGGGATAGAGGGAGAGAGGGAGAGAGAGAGAGAGAGAGAGAGAGAGAGAGAGAGAGAGAGAGAGAGTTAGGAAATGCTGAGTGAATAAGTGGATAAATCCAGTTGCTAAATTAAGAGAAAAATCCTGTGACATGTGATGTAGCCACAACCCCGTTTTGGGGGTCCTTGATATCAAAAAACATTCACGACAAAACGTCCGTCTGTGGACAACGACAGCGGTTTAACTGTTTAGCCGATTTTCTCCAAAATTAGTATTTCCCGAAAAATCAGGGATTTCAACAAAAATCAGACCTAAAAGACTGTCTGACAAAACTCAAACCCTTAAGCGTCCTTTATGCTAAGCGAAGTCAAACATATCTCGATATGTTTTGATAGCATTTTCTAAATTCGTCACTTCCTCTTCCTCATCTTCCAAACTTTCGCCTTCCCGAACGGTAAATTTGGTGTTCCGGGACTCAACTACTCATCCCAGCAATGTTCATTCTCCGTTTGCAGTTGCTCCTCAGAATCGACAAATTCTTCTGCAGTTAATTCCCACAGGTTCACTTCATTTGACATGTCTTGAAAATTGTTCTTAGCAACGCTCTGTATTCTATTGCTTCCATCCTACAGGCAGAATCTTATTTTAGGGAAACAATTTATGGCCATCGATGGGTGCAATTCTTTGCATGATTTTGATATCAAATGCACGGCGTCTAAAACAGTGATAGATTTTGTCAACGTTGTCCATGGAATCATTCTTCTGGGTTGACATGTAAGAATTTATAAGCAAATATCTGTACTGAATTTAAAGCATAAATAATACCTTATCGACGATGTGAGCAAGGGTGTATTCCCAGAAAACCAACAACTTTATTGTTTGCTAGAAAACGTGAATGAAATTGCCTTGTTCAAATTAACGAACTTTTCTATTTGGCTTACAATTTGTGCATTTAATCCCCCTAGCCTTGTAATAATAGCGCTGTCACCCAGCTCTGTTGTTAGCTTCCCATTAATCAAAGGTCCACAGATATACAATTTTTACAGAACGTTGTTTCTGTCTCTTTCAATGACCCAATGATCTTGAAGTAATATTGCCCTTTTGCGATGCAGAAAAGTAATAGTACGCTTCTACTTAATTTCCACCGACACATCATTTCGCATTACGAATCAGATTTTTGAAACCATTCTAAACAAAACATGCGCGGTTTCGTTGCGCTGTTAAAAAATGATCCATCTCGTTGCTACCCAGATGTGATCTCCGGATTTCTTCTCAGCCACTCACCTGCTGCATTGTGATTTCTGCTCCTTCCTTCTCCATATACAGCCTTGCAAGATACTTGATGTCTATTCATGACCGACTCCAACTGTCCGTTTGAATCACTCTTGCCTGACGAGCGATTTCAATAGCCTTGGCTTGCAAAATGGTTTCTGAAGTCGGCACGTTCGACGCCCGCGTTGCGATTTACCATTCCCATGTGAGTTCGTTAATTCTTTCGTTTCCGGGTCTCCTTTAATTCCTTTTTTCACAAATTTCGTGGACTGTCATTCTTCCATTGCACTCTAACACTTCCACACCACCTTGCAATGTCTGGAGTTCCCTCTATTCCGAAGACATCATTCACAGAGAACTACAGCAAAATAAAACGAAAAAGGCTCTCCGTTTCCACGTTCCCGAAACAGCAGGTAAAATGACTTGCATTTAATATATCGAACGCATGAGAACGATATATTTTTCCGCTGAAGGCAGTTTTCTGTTATTACTATGTTCCGCTTTCGACGGGTTTGACTGTATTATGAAGTGACAAACTTTTCGAAGAGACAATGAATAATATCAATCCTGTATTAAAATGGTATTTAAACCATTTCAGAAAATCTTCCTACCTATTGAGTACATCATGTGCATAGTCAGCCAAGTAACATCGGAGAAGTTGATGTTTGGCACAGACAGGTTCAAGGTCAAGTCCCATTTTATTCACCAGTTGTGATAAGTTAGAATGTCGTCTTTTGAATGAGCAAGAAACAAAGGAGGTCGAACACGCATGATGATGATGATGATGATGATAACGATGCACAGTAGATTGTTAGTAGCGACAAATGGTGCCGCAGCGATTCCATTCCACTTTCATCTCTGGGTTACGGAGTCAAAAGCAGGTCGATCCATGCGGAATTTGTGGAGCCCAAAGAATTTTTTTGCGGCAGATTTTTTCGAGAATCTCCAGTTTTCCCGGCGCGCATTCTGCTACATTATCATCGTGTTGCCTATCTCTCACATTCATCTCGCTGAATAATCTGTGTATAAGGGCTATCTATTATCGGAGCACAGAAACCACTTTGAAGATCTTCTTGCAATCAAGGCATGCATTAAAAATGAGGATATTTCACTTAATGTGTCGTTAGATAATTCATATCTGAAGATCAATTCTTATTGAGTCACTGACAGAACATAAAACGAAATGTATTGCGTGGATGCCTAAAGCAGTTAAGACCACTTAACAAGCACTTAGTAAACCGAAATAAACATATTAATCTATTGATAGTCAAAACAGATAAATTTATTAGATTTTTTCTACAAATTACCTCAAATAGATGTAACTTTACCTTTCTTTGAAAATCATGTTATTGCTATTATTTAATATTTGTAACATATTCTGCGAAGCGCGGTCATGGCACCTCAATCTACGAAGAAGGATCACAAAAAGATTCCTGATTTTCAAAGGAATTCGGAATTAAATAGAGTGGAATACACTGAAGAGAAATCTGAATAAGAAAGTCACAGATGGCGGATAAACTATAAATATAATTGAATTATGAAAAAGGAGACAAAAGTACTTCGTAATTGAGTGTTTGACGACCTTATTTAATAGAAATGTAAACCGTAACGAAAGGGCAAAAGCGAGATTGAAATGTAACGACAAAAACAATTTTAAATTCCACAAATATATTATAATGAGAATACAGTAATTCTCTCAGAATGACTAAAAAGGGAGAGCATTCCCAAAACAGTAATAAATACAAAATATTGGTGACATTAAACTCGCTGGAGCCGTGAATGCTAGAGTAGACAACTTGCCAATACTTTTTAATAGGCCCTTCTGGAAAAATGCAAACAACTATGGACAGATTTTATATGAGTTCACGAACCCCAATGAACAACCAACTTATTAGTACTAATTTCTCTCTCTCTCTCTCTCTCTCTCTCTCTCTATATATATATATATATATATATATATATATATATATATATATATATATATATATATATACTATAACTACACACGATGCGAATAAAAACCATAATTTATTGCACGCCTTATTGTTCTGATTTAGACCTCAGAGCCAGACCTCTTTTTGGGTCGATTGAGATTTCATTTATGCAAATTCTTTTCCTGTTGTACTAATTCAAATGAGAAGCGGGTCACTTTCCTCGGGCAACGACCTCTCGCCGCTGAGCCGAAGAAACTTCACAAGTTTATGCAGAAGGTCATGAAAGCTGATGCCGTGCCGTTGCTCTTGATCGAGGACTCGAGATTGTAAACGAGTACGGTGGAAGCATAAAACGCTTCATGCTCAGTTAGGTTCATGCATTTTAAAGATACATTAAAATTAGTTGAAGTTGGAATTTTCTATAAGGAATCTGTTTACAATGTGATGGAAAAAAAAGATACTGAAATATGACTTTCAAAAAATTTGATACCATGTAAGCCAACGTAAAGATTCAACAGAGACACTTCTAGTGGGAGCATGACACTTCCCTAATCCTGTATTTCTCTTCTATTAAGGTTGACATTACAATCCATCATAAGTACACCACTGATGTTACCGCGCATCTTACCTACCTTGTTATTATAATGAATGTAGTAAAATACAGTGAAGGTATTGTAGACATCACTAGATTACGTGCATACTCACTCCCAGTTGTATCATAAACCGCGAGTCGCATGCAATTTGTTTTATAAAACCGTCGCAGAAAGTCACCATGCGATAATTCTCTTTTATGCCCACGACTCTTGTCCCTTCGCCACCTGGGAAAAGTGAATATTATTTAATCGTTTTCCTTACAATTGTAAAGTGGATGATTTATGCAGTTAAAGAAATTATCGACCATGCGCCAAAACATACGCCAGCTTAGCTATGTAACCCACAACAGCTTTACGGGGTGTGCTTGGAGTGTCTACTTTGAACTGAATGTTTGATGCTATTTCTCATAGGAAAAATATTATTTCCTATTTCATTAATCACCTTCTCGAGTTCCCCCTTAGATAGAATTGAACATGAAAGTCTTCCATTCTCGAAGTCCTTTCCTTGTGAAGAATATTGACGGGTAGCCTCCAAGTGTACGCCTAGAATGCCTAGACCTCACAAACATGGAGATGGCATTGATTTGACTGTGGTTTCAGCGCTCTTCAACTGCTATAGCCATTAGCGTCTGTGGTTTGGAAGAGGAAATGATTGCGCGCAGCCGTTGTATCTCCGCCGCCCCAGCGTGAGCCTGGAAGTGATCAGGTAACCGCTGTTCAGAGAAGCGGACCCACGATTGATTAATTGATTTTTAGTGATTTCGGGCGCGTCAACCGATAACGTCATTCGTCCCGTAAGTGTAGTGCATGTTCCCCTCGGGGGTGGCGGTTAACTTCTTCCGCTGGATGGCGATATCTGGTGCCGACCTACCGTCGGCTAGCTGGGTTTCTCCCAATCAGGTATCTTTCACGAGCGGGGCACCGATTCAGTCGGGAGAAGCTCTAAGCTCTCCTGGCATGTGTGTTAGTGTAGTGCATGTTGGTATAAGTGCGTGTAAGTTGTAAGGGTAGGACCAGGAAGAAGCAGGAAAGATCGCGCGCGATCCGTGACTCGTCGCTTAAGGTGCCGCTCCGGCATTCGCCTAGTGTTGATCGGAAAAACTACTGAAAAAACGGGCCCACAAACGCAATGCAATGCAAAATCCACTTATCACACAGGCAGCGCCGCGCCAAGATCGAGCTCAGTCCACTCGACCAATCGCCGGTTTTATCGGTAACTGACCGCCGCGCTTCGTCCCAAGGGGTCGCTTTCATTTTCTCCGTCGCGGGTGCTGGTGCTTGGAGGAGGCGAAGTCGCTGGGCCCGACACGGCGCCGAGGGGGAAAAAAGGCCCGCCGTGCGTGGCGTGAGGGGCGAGTGGCGCTTAGCTTTGGCCGCACGCCACCACATCGATCGACGGCGCGGGCCAGCTCCAGGCAGAGGCTGCCCGCCCCCTCGCACACACCGCCCACTTGAGGTTGCGGGGCGGCGCAGGTGGCCGCTGGACACCCGTCCGTGGAGGAAGCGCTCTGGGGGCGCGTTGCGCATCGAATGGAGGACAGAAATTACCCAACCAATGGCATCGTTACTCAAGGTTGGCCAGTTTTTGAATATGAGAGAGAATCAAACCTTGAGGTAACAGAAGGTCTTACGACACAATTGTCATTGTCATACAGATTAGGAAAGTATCAGTACTCATTTCTTCTCAACCTAGTCACCATGCTTGTCCAGATTTTTAGTTCCAGATTTTTAATACGAGAGTATCAAATCTTGAGGCAACAAAAGGTCTTACGGGTGCAATTCTGCATTCTCATTCTAATACAGATTAGGAAGTTGATAGTACTCATTACTTCTCAACTCAGTACCGTGTTTGTTCAGATTTTTAGTTGGGCAGTTTTTAAATACGAGAGGGAATCAAATCTTGATGAAACAAAAGGTCTTACGGACACAATTCTGCAGTCTCATTCCAATACAGGCTAGTAAAGTACTACTACTCTTGCTTATCAATATAGTCCTCATTCTTGTCCTACTTATTATTAGGAGAGTGAAGAACCACACACTGAACTTGCACGTCAGTTGGGAGTCGCTTATCACCCAAGTGTATCTTAAATGTTTTAAAGAGATGGAAATCGCAGGATGCGAGGAGCGGGCTGTAGGGAGGGTGGTCGATAAAGTCCCAACGTCACAACAAATCATGTACGCTATTAGCTTTGTATTGCCGTGGAGCAGCCGAAGGCGTTCAGGGCACTCTTTTCGAAATGCGTCTCTCGAGCACTCTAGTATGCAACCACAACTACCAACCGTCACTCCCCTGTCGATGAAAAGCAAGCCGACGAGGTTACAAAAGGTCCCCGTCCTTTCTCTTGCAGATATAGCAGGTTTGAATTCTGCTCCTGGTCTTAGGTTCTCTTGGCTCCTAAAGCTTGTTTTCCATGGGACAATATGCTATCATTGAATTAAAGCATAAAGCAGCCAAAACAGAAGAACGCAAAGCCACTCTTAACAGCTAGAATACGTTACAGATTTTAACAGTCTAGAACAAGAGGGACAAAGAGGTGGTTTATATGGTGTTTGAGCGTTCCTACTCAAATAATATGTGCATTTTTTATATGAATCGCTCTTACAAGGATGTGGTATTACCGAAAGCCTTCAATTACATTGTGACATCAGAAACCACTGACTTGATTTATACAACGCTAACACATCTATTTACAAACTTCTACCGAGTCAGTTATTTGCTCTATATCGACCTAATGATGTTAATACCTATTGCAGAATGACGTGAATTGCGAGTACTTCCTACAATATCCGTAATTCTTCTCCTAGGGCCTAAATGCGACTGAAAGTGTTGATTGATTCTTTAAGTCCGGCTATAACGTTGAAATAAGATGAAGTTGGCATGAAGACTAAAGTGAATGAATGCGGAGTCGATAGTGCAATAAGAAGAGATAAAAGAAACCAGTCATGAACCAACTGGACCCAATTCAAATCAATGCAGAATTTCCTTGTATTTGAATCCAAATGTGGGATGCTTATGATCGCCGCTAACTTAAGGCGCTCGCCTTAGTTAATGAGGTGGAGGTATTTCAAGATGTCTTTCCAGGCCAACTAAAACATTCACTTGCTGCACAAATGTAAAGGGTGGGAGGGAGAGAGGGGGAGAGAAAGGGGGGAGGAGAGGAGAGAGAGGGAGAGAAAGAGGGAGAGTGATAGAGGGAGAGAGATAGAGGGAGGGAGAGGGATAGAGAGGGATGGAGAGAGAGGGAGAGAGGGAAGAGAGGGAGGGGAGAGAGAGAAAGTGATAGAGGGAGAAAAAGAGGGAGAGAGAAGGAAGGAGAGATAGGGAGAGAGAGGATGAGAGAGGAAGAGGGGGAGGGAGAGAGAGAGAGAAAGAGATAGAGAGAGATCAGCATTCATAAAACTTCTCTGGGGTTTACCAATATAGTTGCAAACTGCTGGAGCGCGAAGAGGTCAAAGATGGTCTGACATTGAACGTGGGGTGGAAAGTACAACGCAGTTACTCGTGTGACGTTTGCTTCTGATTGGCAGTTGACTCATCGAGCACTTCTTATGGCAGGTGCTTCGATCGTAGCTGCTTTCTGCTTTTCAAACTCCTTGGTCAAAGTCAATTACTACAAATACAGTGACGCCCTATGCATTGTTTATTTTAATTATTACTATTATTATTCATTAGATCTTGAAGTTCACTACAAATTAGCGTTATAGCTGTTTTGCATCTGATACGCATTTGAAATTAACACAGAAACTCAGAATGCCCTCTTGCACGTGTTATTTGTTTCTCAGATTTTTTCTCCCGATGCTTTTTTCCAACTTTAGGGGATGTCGATTTCCAACTGTCCGCGCCGGATAACCACTATGTCCCCATTGGGACACGTATTAACCTTAAACTAGACTCTAACACACTTGCGGGCTCCTCGGTCCGTGGTCAGCACACTCTGAAGGCCATCTGCGACAACACATTTACTTCGAAGAGAAGGGTCAATCAACCATGCGTCTCGAACCCACGACCTTTCCGACCGAGGCGCTCACTCGGCACACGCTCTAGTCACCTCGGTCATCCACGTCGGCTGTTTACTTCTACTAATTGCCTCCTTAATAAGCCAGGTTTACTAAGAGTAATAAGAAAGCCGCGTGCCATGGCATTTTAGAAAT
The DNA here is from genome assembly GCA_017312745.1 of Gryllus bimaculatus. Lineage (NCBI taxonomy): Eukaryota > Metazoa > Arthropoda > Insecta > Orthoptera > Gryllidae > Gryllus > Gryllus bimaculatus. Next base: position 9,799,608 of record BOPP01000036.1, read on the forward strand.
TTCAACTGTTCACCAAGATTTCAGGCGTCGAAAATGATAATCAAAATACAGAGAAACCAAAGTTCCTACCAAATGTTGAAGAATCATCGACGAAATAAAGAATTCGATTCCGTTTAATTTAGTTATTACGCAATATTTAAGAATATGTTTTCAAATTTTTATTACGTACAACTACAAATTATTTACATACAATCAACTATTCGCCCTAGAAAATATATTTTTACTTTCTCTTACTACAAAAGGAGGAGCACATATGAAGAACATCGACGATATAATACAAATATCCAGTATGTTGGTGGATTAAACAGAATTAAAAGAAAGATACATGTGAAATAGCACCTACGGCCTTGAGTACACTATCGTCTTTAAGAGGGCGGGGGTTAGAGATGTTTCCATCGTCTGAGAAGGTAGTGTTTTCGACTCAATTCCCTTAAATATTTGTCAGCGATGGACTTCCCGGCGCTCCCGAGTCGTGCTGAATAATTCCTGGAGCTACGTGAACAGTACAGTCATAAAACGTGGAAACAAAATACATGTTCCCAGCACTTCAAAGCTCCCTGCGTAAATAAGTACTTAGAACGCAATGCTCATAGGTTGAGACCTAACCGAGTATTAACCGCCTGAGAATTGAAAATGAGATGTAAAGAACGAACTTACAGGACACGATGGTAACATTTGATAATGGTGCTTTTGCGTCACAAGAAAAAAAAAACACAACCAGGCATAGTCACACTACTACGAATCACACAAAAAGACTGTAAAAGACTTTTGCACTCAAAATACTGACATTACGTTTGCGTGAGGTATGGCACCTTAATGTGACCACAGTTTGGCACACAAGGTGCATCGCATTGATATATCAATGCGTTTTTAGATTTTCTTCTGGAATTGAGTTATGTTGAGATTTTAAACAAACAAAAGGCGTTGAGGCAGTGTTTTAATTACGTCGTTGTGAATACAATTAATTGCGTATTGCGCATTACTCTCTTTCCCTTTCTCCCCCCTTGTTCTAGCAATTAGGCTTACGTGCATTACCCTAGCACATTTGAGAAGAGACCTGTCGAACTTTGTCCCAGCAGTTGCGGCTTCTCTGTGTAGAGATGTGGAGGGGAAAACCTTAGAAATTGTATAGTTGAACGGTTGGCGCCAGGTCTCACATTTTAGCGGGGAAAGAACTCCGCCACCTCCAGGGCGGGGTCTACATGTGGGGGTCTAAGTGGTTGACGCGCCTGGAAACAATACTACCGCGCCACTGACGTCGTATGTGTGTGACGCAATTTTGCTGAAAAATCATCAACTGACAACAATACCGATACTACTTTATTTCTTTTGAATGGACGATAGGTTAAATCCCGCTGCTCGGCAACAACCAATGGTTTCGAAAGGCCCCAGCTGTCACGAAAAATTTTATTGTTAACGCAGTATAAGTGATTCAGCAATAGTAATTTTCCCTTTAATTAATGAAATTCATCCAACATTAAAAAACAACGTAATTTAAGAACCCCAAATTGAATTTAGAGTCTTTCGTTGTACTTCCTTTCATGGCACATGCTAATTTGCTCATGCAATCACTGCAACTCATGAGCGAGAGATGTTCTCAAACATTAAAATCCTCAAGGACAACATAGGGCCGTGTCAGATAGATGGACAAGCTTCAGCGTCTTGAGAATTTGTCAGCGCCTCACCAGGCAACAGCTGGGTGTCAGTCCTAGTGCAAGATCTCCCGTAGTGTAGAGCTCTAAAAGGTTCAACGCAGAGAAAATGTGCTGCGGGTTGCCTGCCCGTCAGCGTCGTGCCAGTCTGCGCCGTCGGCAAACTTTACTCTGATGCTCTCTAAACTTGGTTATGAACCAGCACCTTGAATTAATACGATGTCTGGTGTAGACAAAAATAATAGTGTTGATAAAAATGGTTTTATGGGTATGTGGAAATAATGTTGGCTCGTTATTAACGATTCGTGGATCATTATTATGTAAGAACATAGATTTTCGTAGGTGAAACGTTTGCGTGCTGGTCACTACGAGTTTTTATCTTTATTTGTTTTCATTTATCCTATTTCTTTCTTTCTGAATTTATTTATTTCCTTTTCTTACTTTCTTTTTCTTTCCTTTTTATTATTCTTTATCTTCTCATTACACTTTCATTTTTTCTTCTTTACACCCTCTTTCTTTCCGTCTTTCTTTTTATTTCTTTTTTTTGTGAACTCATGGGCATTTTTCAATTTACGGAAATTGGTGAGAGTTATATATTATGTCAGAGTATAACTTTATTGAATTACTTTCATATAGTTTCTCTAAAAACATTCGGTTAATGGCATATCAGAGACTGTATGGTTAATTACCTACGCGTACCTAGAAAGTATTATTATTGTGACAGTGAACACTATAAATAAATAAGATCATAAAAATACATTAATTAGGGGCCCAAATTCTTATCGGATTTTCAATATATTAACATATTTGCCTACTGGCAGTGTAGGTAAAATTAAGCCAGAGTGTTGAAGAGGTGGAAATTGTATTACCAGTGTTGAAGAGGTGATAGTCTATACCATCAATATAGTACACAGTGTTTCATAGAACGTATACACAATCTTAAAATTACACTCTACAACAACAAATTGAGATTGACAAGACTCTTCCAAAATCCACGCCCATTCGACAGCGCTATAAAGAGCTTTTAAATTTGAAGAACTATTGTATCTAGTTACATGGTTAAATCAGTTCACACCTTTAAAAACATATTTTTCAATAATTGGTTGATTAAAAGGTCATTACATTACGTTATTACAACACCCATTATTTACGTCTTAAAATGTGTTTCGAGCGTCGATAAACTTTAAGTAATTCTGTATTTTGCAGAGGCAGAAAATCCAGCATGTTGTTGTATTTCGTGAATATTAACTAATGGGATCATTTCTCTTTCAACAACGATTTCAAATTCATGTATTTATTCGATGTTTGGTCTGCAACTGATGCGATAGATCTCTCGAGTACAAAACAGTATTCTCACGTTATTACCCCTGAAGACAATAGCAACCGAGTCTCGAAACGCGAAACAAAACAAATGGCATGATCTTGAACATACCATTGTGTGCATATCCATTCTAAAATACAGAAACGTTTAATGAATAAGATTAGTCAGAAATTATACAATTGGATTTAGACTCGTCAAAACGCTGTGAATTTTGTGGTTCAATGTTCTTGTAGAACCATAAAAAACTTTATTAATCTAGCGCATTCACGGAATGCTAGAAGAAAATCACTATTGCTATTGTGGATAGAGCAGAGAGAACTAAAATTACATGAATCGCCGAAATAGATCTCGAGGCCACCCAGCAATTTACAACACAAGAAAGGTTAAACTTCGTCATGCGAAAGAGTAATCATGTGAATATGCATCAAACGGCTAAGCTCGTTATGTAGAATTCAAAAGAACGCGCGTCCACGGACAAGCATTTCTTTCAAGATAACTAACCTAATTCATTTTCTACAGATAGATTACCAGATCGACTGACTTTAAAAATGAAAATAAAATTGTGTATTGTCATTGCAAATTATTTTATTTTATACTCTGTATGATTTTACTTTTTACGTAACAATGTTTTTACTCAATTTTTCACATTTTTATCTAAAAATATATATTTTGTTATATTTCATGGTATATAGCGAAGGAAGTGTATTGTTTCAAACTGATACTTCGAACTTATCAGTCATATTTTAAATATTCATTCGTTTAACAGAGACCGAAAAAGATAGAAAACAATCACACAGATTTCTGCAATGACTACACTCTTCTTTTGGTGAAAAACTATTATACGAGTTCATTCTTCCAAACTTTTTGTTGTAAAACGGGGCTGTTCAAGCGGGTAGCCCATTGACATCGCCTGGCCCAGTTCCTCACTGCGGATCACCGACAGGGACAGTTACGGGAGGCGCTCGTGCGCAAACGGCTCTAGTCTAGTGAAGGCGAGGCCACGGCTAACCGTCCCTATATCGCTCAAATTCTCACATTTGAGCAGCCCTGTCTTAAAGATTAATATAATCATAATTCTTTGGCTCAGGGCATCAACTGTTACAAACAACCATTGTTACAAAATGAATAGTAACTATATATATCAACAATTTAAAATCAAGTGAAATTACAATACACTTTTTGGTTATATACATATTTTAGTTATTGATTGTTAGTGTAGTAGGTATGGTGAAAGCAATATCTCGATATTGATTTTACAAGTAAATGGAAAATGTTTACAATGTAATATTTTAGGAGAAATACTTTAGCCCTTTTCTAACGAGAATACAGTTTGACTACAAAATATTTTTTTATAATTAGTTTCTTTTTAAGAAAACATTGAAAGAAATATCGTTATTGAAATTTATAATGTGCTAAGGGGGTTGAAAATACTCTAGAAAGTTGGTTCTGAAATATTCTTATAATTTCAAAAAATTAGTTTTACTTTGGGCTTCACGTCGAAAAAATATTGAAGGCCCATCAATATTTCATATTTGTAAGTTACATATTGTATTTAAAACACGGAGTATTCTTTATACTTCCCTAGATTCATAGACGCGCCGAGTCTTTTTAATGATATGTTCCCGTCGAGAAAAGAGGTAGACTTAAGTACTTCTGTCGTATATTTTGCGGAGGCCTTTACTTTACGAGACTTTCTGATGGCCCACAACGTTGCAGGGGACGAAGAAGCATCAAACAAATTGCTGGAGATACGACATGCATTATGAGTAATTGGGTCATCTCCTAGCAGGGCTCTTATATGATGGCTACCCATCATGGTGTTAATTTTCTTCGCCCTGGGAGCCGGTCAACGGTTTATCGACAGAAAAATTTAGTTTTAGCAAACTTCCAGTTTAATAATGCTTTAATTTCGTTTTCAAAGACACGTGCGTATGATTTAAAACATTATGCATTACAATGACAACAAATATGTCATGTAAAGCTTATAAAAATAAATTCATGCTGTTGTATCACTGCTTTGTTTCCACTTAATAAGTACAATGGTTGAATTGTTAGACGCAGATATCAGATATCCGCAGGTTGTTTTTAGAGTTGTATTTACCATATTCATCTAAAATCATGTTAATGTAGCTCATTCTTCGCTTAGCTGCAGTCGTATTTGGACGTGCTCCGCAGTTCCGTGACCGACCGTCTACCCGAGAGTAGTGCGCTACGAACTTGACGTGCCATCTGATGTCTTAGTCGGCGCATTAGTGCATCGATTATTATTAAGCAATGTTCAAGTGATTGAAATGTCAGAAGAGGGATACAAGCACACAGTAAAGAAACAATGCCACAAGGTGTAGCGTCCTCTAGTATCTACTCTTCGTCGCACACGTTCTCTTTAACGACTAATGCAGAAGATATAGAAACCAATTCTAATGAATAATTTAATTGAAAAAATTCAAAGAGATCACTCGAATACAAAAACTCTTTTATTCCTGCCAAAAATGGCGAATGAACATACTCAGAGCCAGTGCAAAATTGATTCGAAAGGTTATCTAATCTCCAAGAAAAAAACAACACCACCAGATTGACGTTTCTCCAATATTTTTATATGATGCAATTAATATGACAGGATTTACAATATTTCTAAAATCAGTGCTAAAGGTTTTTTTCGCCGAACTTACCTAATTATAACAAAGTAAAAGTACAAACGCATTCAAGTGAATATTACAGACTGTTAATTAAATCCGTAAATGAGAATAGGAAACATTATACCTACTCAGATCCTTCATCTACAAATCTGTTAATAGTTATAAAAGATATCCATCAATCAGTAAGTGAAAGTGATATTTTAGATTAACTAAAACAAAATTATCCCTTCGTTCAAGTGTCAAGACTTCACAACAAAGGTGGACTGCCAATTCCTGTCGTTGCAGTAGTACTAATTAAAGAAAACAACTGGAGAGACATTTATAAACTGAATGGATTTTGCCATGCAGTAGTGCGTGTGAAAGACCGATGACGTCGACCGGTCCCCACCCAATGTGCATGTTGTGTGGGTTTCTTTAATGCCAAGAACTATTTCACACGCAATATTTATATGCCATATGTATAGAAAAATCTCAACTGATTTCAATGCAGGTCTTAGAGCTAATGCACGCTCTAATGTCTCTACTCACTATACTAAAGTCGTAGAATACAAGTCAGCCAATTCGGGAAATACAAATAAACCCAACTCATCATCTAATGAAAAAACCTTCAGCCCTCAATCAGCTAATTTTTCTTCTCTTTCTCAACATATCTTATCCCTCACTTCAGTCAAAATCCTTTTCAACCAAAATAATAACAATCTAATAATAATAACAATAAAAATAATAACTTCAGTCTTATTAATTATTAAACTCAGGCAATTTACACTTTCACAAATCATTTAATCCAGTCATTCACGCCAACAATAATAAATTCCATAAAAAGTATATAATATCATTTAATGACAATTACAAGAATGTACCTTGCCTAAAAAATGTGACTATTTTGAATTTGAGTAGCAATGGTATCATACCTAAAAGACATATCTCATAAAATTTTCATAGCTTTATTACTGAGGTCCACTAGGTATTTTTCTAAAATATTACGTATTCCTGATTATAAGTGTCGCAGAGCTAAATGTCTCAACAATACTCCAGCCGGTAAAGTTATGATCATACCCAAAACAAGTATTAATAGTTGCTCTCACCTTCTGGCCCGTCACGTCGATGAATCTGCGAAGTTTTCTCTCATGAGTGGTGACTTAATAGTTCGCTTTGAGCAGCGGTGGCGAGCACTTCGCTCCTCTTATCGCAGCGCTAACCTCACTTCTTGTCGCAGCGTCGTGTTTTCTTTAGCATTCAGTGACTGTGAAACTAAACCGCACAAAAAGCCAAGTGCGACCCACTGCCGAAGCTGGCGCAATGCGACATGTTGCGACAGATATTTGTTTCTTTTTACTAAATAACTATTACTTTATTATTTAGTGTTTTTAGTTTACTTTAGTTTAGTTTTTAGTGTGTATTTAGTTTACTTCTCAACCAGTGACTGTTCTCCACAATGCAGGAGTGTGATTTGGAAGACGAAAACGCTACAACTTGTGCGCTAATATCCAGTGCACCCAACACTTTAAATTCCAATGAAACTAACATCGACTATCATAACTTTATTCAGCTACAACCACATCATCAGCAACAGTCATATCTTCCGTTACAACAACAACTCTCACTGCAACATCAACAACTGCAACAATCTACAAATACAGTAATGTCTCCTCCGCAACTTCAACACTCAACCAGCACCTCCAGCTACTTACAACGGCCAGCAACGAAAAGTCAACAAATAATGTAAGTACTAGTGCCCATTCACCCAAAAAACGCCGATGATCCCAGAAAACGCAAAAGACACGATAGTGACCGTGAAACGTCATATTATAATGAGCCAACAGGAAATCGATACAAAATGCTAACTCTTGAAGAACTAACAATCAGTTCAAACCCCAACAGTAGTATAAATCAACCACCAACCACTAAAATACCAGCCATAATAGTTCATAAAGCCAACAATTACAGTCGACTAAGTGACATAAAAAGTGTGACCAAAGGTATTGCAGGGTTGTTGTTCTGCGACCAGCCCTGCAGACCAGCCCTGAGGAAGTTCACGATAAGATCGATACACAATCAACACAGCCTTAGACGGCGGCGTCCCCCGGGCAGCCAAGATCATTCACAAGACTCCGGCCGTGGAAGCCTACGACTTCATTTAACATTAAAGTTATGTGCCAAGATATTAGTGATTTCTGCATTTTTAGACATTTTTGTAATAGTGAAAACAGTCAGTATCACGAATAGAGATGCCACTATTAAAATGTTATATGTAATTGTTGATGACATACCAATCAATATATCAGAAAAAGACATTAGTGATGAACTGAAAGGGATTATAGTTACACATAACATTTGGGTTGCATTAAAAAAGTATTGATTATTAAATTAATATGAATTATGAACCAAATTTATGTATTCAGTTTCGAGTTAAAAGAAAGATTATATAATCCTTAATTATTTATAAATATTAAAACATGTTCTGTATAATGAAAAGTTACCGTTTTATCATTAACTATATAAACCACAAACTACTCAGTCAAAAAGTGCTCAAGACTGAATAGAAAAGACAAGACACCCATGACCATAATAGTAATAGACTTAATAGACAATGAAATAGCTAGAACAATCTTAAACCTCTAAGATTTATATTATTGTAAAATCAGAGTAAATATCAGAAATAAAACCATAGGTTCTACAATGTAAAATGTGTCAAAGTTTTTGTCATACTCAAGCTAACTGTGGGCTGAGCCCAAGATTAGAGAGATGTGCCCGAAATCACCATTACTCACAATTCAAACTCCCAAAACAAGGAACATTGCCCACATATGTTAACTGCCTGCAACACCACAGCTAACTATACAGGATGCCCAATGTATAAAGAATTATCTGCTAAACTAACCAAAACTCCCCCCTCAAGATACATAGTTCTAATAACACACCATCGCCTCAGATCCTCTCCCATCATCATTATCCCCCCCCATTCTACTCTCTCCCACAAGTAGTAATCACAGTCAACCTAATAATAATAAACATTTTCCATCACTAACAAGTAGGCCCAACATTCTCAACTTTAATAGTGTAAATATCACTTCAGACCAATGATCCAAGAACAGGAATATAACCAATAATAATAACAATAGTATTAACAGTATTGAAATCCTTATCAGTAATAACAGGTGGTAACACAAACTCTCACATTTCGTATGGCTTACTTACAATCTCTTATTCTATCCTCAAGTGAATGTGGGCAGTAATTAAATCATTAAGAGTTTATTAATGAAGCATGTACCTACACAATTCCCTTGTATTGTTTAGTTATAAGTCGAACCTTATTTTCATAATTATACAAATTTCCTACGTTGACGAAGAGTGTCTTATATTATTTTCACAAAAAAATAAATACTCTTCAACATGTTTTCAACAAAACAATTCACTCACATTCATGTAACCTTTCTATTAATGTCGCCTCAATATCATGCCTGCAGACCAAAATGGCTAATCAACCTTCTGTAACCCTATTAAATTGTAACGCAAATGGCATACAGAAACAAGAAACACTATTCTTTCATTTTTTAAATAGACACAACACATGTAGCTTGTATAACTGAAACTCACCATTACCTGGCTAAAATTTTAAATTATATGGTTATACAATCTACAGAAGTGACAGATCCAGACTTACAGCTTCGGGAGGAACGGCAATTGCAATTCAAACTAAATTCAAACATTCCCAAACAAACTCATTGCAGCATATAGACCTCCAAATCAAAACTTTCCAACCAATGAACTTTATCAAATATTTTCTAGCAATGTCCCCAATGTAATAACAGGTGATCTAAACTGTAAAAATCAAACCTGGGGTTGCAACACCTCAAATTATTTAATAACCAAAAATTAAATTTAATAACCAAAAGTGATCACGCAATACACCAGACAGTTGTACTAGAACTAGACTCAAACCATCCATCTTCCAATTAAAATAATCATTGACACACATGAAGGAAATATATCACAACAAAATAAAACAAAGGCAAAACCAATTGGAAATACTTCAAAGAACTGATAAACAAAAAATTAAATTTTCCATCTCATATAGAATATAGCACAAATCTAAATAATGCAGTCAAATATCACTCAAAAAATCATACAAGCTCATCTATATTCCACCACTCCACTCATTACATCATCAAAACACGACATAGAACCTCTTCCTAATCATATCATAAAAGCAATCAAAATGTGAAACGACACTGTTGAATCGAAGTGAACAAGACAAAACACTTATTAACCAACTCACCAAACAAATCAAAAACATGATCACCAAACACTGACAAAACAATTTTCAAAAGCGCCTGCAACAACTTCATTCAAACATCAAACAGCTCTGGCAAACTGTCCAATATTTCATGAAGGAAAAAAGAAATGCTCCTCTCTTCTTTCAGATAATTAAGTAATAAACTCTGAACACCACAAGGCAGAAATCATAGCTAACAGCTTTTACATTCAACCCCAATTCTATAATGCATCAATATTTTAACACACAACTAGAACCATATATGAATCAACCTCACATCACTGTGCCTCATTCCATCCAATTTATCTCTCCACTAGAAACAAAAAAAAATCACCTGGTTATGATAATGTCAACAATGTAACCAACAGCTACCATTGTATTGCAGCTATAACATGTACTTTCAATGCTGCGCTTCAGCTGGAGTACTTTCCACCCATGTGGAAACATGCTATTATACTGCCCTTTATTAGCGTGCTCCCCTCTCAAGCAAAAGTTTTGAAAAGACTAATACTAAACCGCCTTACTAGCTTTCTTAATGACAGCAAAATAATACCAAAAACTCAATTGGGTTTCAAACCCAATTACTCAACGATCAACCCACTACTTAGACTTATAGAGAACATAGCAAATACATTTCACACAGAAAACGCTCACAATATTCACATTCCTAGACATTACCAAAGCCTTTGGCAGCATTTGTCACAATAGACTTCTATTCAAACTTCAGAAATTAGGTACTCCAGAATTCCTCTATAAAATCATCTCCAGTTACTTAAGTAACAGAATTTTCCAAGTTAATTTTAACCAAACCTTTTCAAATAACTATAACATATAGGCGTTCCCCATGGCTCAGTTCTTGCTCCCACGTTATTCAACACCTACATCTCAGATCACCCTACTATGCCTAACTATCATAACCCTATTTGCAGATGACACAGTAATATATTCATCCCACGAGGACATACTCATAGCATATGACCACATCCAATCACTTCTTCATATTCCTAATATCTGATTTCACAAATGGTGACTAGAAATCAAGCAAAAACACAAAAATATTTACTCTGAGAAAACCAAAAATCCACCTTTATTAACTATCTACAGCAGTGAACTATCCTTGCAAAACAACTCCACGCCTGCCAAATGCCTAGGAATATTAATACATAGATAGATCACTAACTACAATCGATCACATTAAATCCAACATACAGAAAGCAACAACAAAAACCTCTAAACTGTATCCACTCATAAATCCGACATATCCATTAAACTTTGAAACCAAACTACTACTATATAAAAGTAGCATAAGACAAACGCTCACATATGCATGCCCGGGCTCTTAAACACTTCACCTAGCAATACTCACCCAATCCAAGTTTTTCAAAATAAATGTCTTCGCAATTTTTTTAATGCAACCTGGTTTCTTCCTAACAGTCAAATTCATCGAGAACACCAAGTCCCTTGCAAGCTCAGGAAACTAGGTATACCGAAATACTTAGTAAATACCGTATCAAATTGTAGTATTATAGTACGTATTGTACGTAATACTTACTATAATACTTACGTACGTATAGTACGTAAATTGTAGTATGTAGTACATATTCGTACATTTTCATTCATTTCATTCGTACATTTATTGTGCAAGTGAGTTCAACCCTCTCTTCCTCACAGAGAAGTTCAGCAGGTATTCCACCAAGTTCCCCGTTGTTGCCAGTTCTCTTTAATTTATACATTTTAGACATTCCAATGCATCCTAATATACACACTGCCCATTTTGTAGATGACACGATTTTTAGCCTCTGATCAGTATCCCAACTCTACAAGGAACGTAATTCGTGAACACCTCACGACCATTGAAATATGGTGTAGAAAGAGCAAAATTAAGATAAATCCTCCCACTCCCACTAAAATTCGGCTCGACAATAATACCCACGTGTTCCACAACCGCCCCATCCGTTCTCTAGGTGCCCCAATGGCACCAGATTAACATGGAGAGACCACGTCACCTCTAAAATGAATAAAGTCAGCAGTCACTGAGGTACTCTTTGACCAGTAATTAACCGTCACTCCACTTTAAAACTCCATTATTCTCTCCTTATATTTAAAGCCATTTTATGTCCGTTATTGCTGTGCTGCAGTGAACGCCTCTTGGTATATAAGCAACACAAATGTCCAAAAAGACCTAGCTAGAACCGCCTGAATATATATATCATTATTATACTATATAAATAATTAAATTTATAATATATCCAATCATCTCATACCTGATTTTAAAATGTACCCTCAGTTACAGGTGCTCTCATTTCAATTCAGGCAAAGAGCATCCCGTAGAACCTAATACCGTCTACGCAACCGCCTCCCCTTTCACATCTTCCTCCGTAATCTGGCTGATATTAGGTAATGAAATTAATTTTCCTCCCATCAACAGTGAACAATATGTATTCCCCCACTTTAATATTCGCACTGCACATTCCAAAGAGAAGTCGCCGTAGTCGTATAATTTTCGTCTGAAAATGCTCGCTCCTCACGACTGAAAAGCTGAGTGTTGAATAATCACCTCATCTTGCAATAAATAATAATAAAAATCAAATAATATAGCCTGTGTCACTAGTTTGTAACTGGTTTCCATCGTTCTTCCGGACTGAACGGATGGCGCGTTGAAGTCCGAGAGGTAAGAGTTTTGAAGACGCTGAGGTGGAGATAAGACGCCCTGCCGTGCCTTGCGCCGCAATACTGCGATATCGATCACGGCCGAAACAATTGAATAAATGCATTTGTAATTTATTGGGCTGAAGGCTGACGTGTCAGTGAAATCCTGAATTCGAAACTAAGTCGAAGTAATACAATGGGATAACGAGTTATTTTTATTCATTCTCGGAAATGGGTTTTCGTTTTCCATTCGATTTGCATGGTTTCAGCTCCTCCCCGTATTTTCCTCTTTTTATTGTACTCGTATACGCGGCACTGAAATTCTGCAATGATGTCATCTGCTCGAGATCCTTTTTAAATGTGGCTCCGTTGACATCGAAAGCGGTAGAGACGAAGTGTGATTGAAGATTAAAAACTAGTTGAAGGGTCCGAAAATTGGAGAAGATCTAACACAATATAAAAAAACTATTTTACATTAAAATTGTCCAGTCAAAACTAACTGAACCTGTGCAAGTATTCCGACTTTATAAATAGTTTTAAAAGTGAAAGCAGCTTGATACGGGTAGCCAACTTCGAACATACAACTAAAACTGTGCGTTGTAGCAACATACTACGTGTACTGTGCGTGAGTAAAGAAACGTATATTTCAGAGCGTTGGGATTAAATTTTAAAACATAAAATAGCTTTCTTGATTTTATCATGGAAGATTATTTGTCTCTGTATGGTCAATTGGCGCTATTATGATACAGAAAAGTAAACCTTATCTTCTTCACCGTTTGTAACAAACATATGAAAAAAATCGGTGCTGAAGAAGTGACCTCTTGGTTTTAATGAAGTGTACAAAGTACAAAAACTGAAGACCTATGACAAATCTTTAAAAATCCAAAGATGTATAGCAAATTAGTCCCACGTGACGAGGCAAGTACAATCTGTTGAAGGAACTAAATTAATACAGCTTGATATCTCTATGAACTTTGATTTTGAAACAAAGAGCGGGCTATAGTGAAACACCTTAGAGTCGTGTGTTCCAATAGTATATTATTAATTTTTTCTTCTTTTATGTCCAAATACTACAACATTTTGATTTTATGCTGTGTGGTAATTGATAATAGATTGAAATTTTCCATATAGGACGAGGTTTTACTATTAAATTTTTCTTAAAGTAATATTTATATTCTACTGTTAGGAAATGAATAGCGATAGAAGACAGCTGGCAAGAGGATGGAGCAAGGCCGAAAAGCTAGCTAAGACTAAATTAATTAGAAAACTATCTAGTGCGGTAAAGGCTGTGCCATTCTGTAACACCACTAGTTTACTGAATCACATTGACGTCAACTGACCCTACCTTCAATTTAATTTTACATAGATTTAGGTTGTTTTCTTTTTTCTGAAGAGGACGTCACCAACAAAGATCGGCCGATGTTGTTAAGAATGTATATGGTAACAGATGGTCAAAAATAGCAAGGAACGGGGAAATATGGAAGGCTTAAGAGACACAAATGACATAAAGCATTAGTGAAAGGAAATGCTAAATGTGAATAAGTACAAGTGTAAATTCTAAAGTATATGTAAGAGAAAAAAAGTAAATGTATAAACAGCGTGAAATGCAAAGTGACCAACAAAGGTTCACTAGATTCTACCTGAAAACTGAGTGCACTTAGTAAAAATTTAGCAAATAGTGCAATGCTCAGGCAGAGTGCTAGTAGATAGTAGTTCTGTAATGAAACACTAAATATCTTAAGGACTGGTTCACCTAAAGAGATAACAAACACCACTCCGTGTTCTGCAAGGAGGTCCTTGCCCTTTTTCGGATTCAATGGGCTTATATCAACATCATCATTATCATCATCGTCAGCATCATCATTATAGTCTTTCTGATCTCCCATGCTAGGTGAGAGTACCAACAATAGCTAAATCTCCTAGCTAAATAAATAGCATAAATCGTTTCTGAGAGATGAACAATCCGTTTTTAAGGGTCTAGGACGCATCGTTTTAGAGTTGTGTCCGAAGGCAAATGGGCCATAAAATAACGTGCGTTGCAGGTTGCTTTCCCCTACACCATCATCTGCGAAAATCAATTTTTTCTTTTCTTTTCAGGATTGAACAGAAATTCTCTTTCCAGCAGAAGAACACTTACGAAAGTTTGTGTGGATAGTTTGTTATAAATAATACAAAGCCGATAGGTGTTCTAGAGTATTGTATGTAGAGAAGTTATTAAATCGTAATTAATAAACTATAATAGGATTTTTTGATAAAACGATTGTTTGGTACTTTGTGTAAGTTTGTGTGCAGTGTCAGTAGTAGTTTCAATTAATATGGGAATTTCTATTACTTACCGTCAATAGTTATATGTAAGAAGTGTAAAGTATATTTAAAACTCAAAAATACATAACTAAGTGAAAAATACAATACAAAGCTGTCTTTACTCATTTTATAGTTAATGCCTACAAGAAAACGGTGAATTATCATATTTGAAAAACTATGGGCTGTCAGGTTCTGAAATTTAAACTGAGGTTGAAAATCTAGATATCAAAGTACAAGTACAATTGTATGTTTCCGTTTTCTTCATTATTCAGTAATTGCCAAGTGCGCAGACTTTTTTTTTTAATCTAATGTATTCTAATACGTTACCAAGATGCAACGACATTATTTAAAATGAAATAAATGAGTAATTTTGTGGGCATGCCAGCCTTCTCTGTTATCCATGTTTACTGTGTTAGGACCACAATATTAAGTATGTCACTGTCATTAAACTCTCATTTAAATCTCTACCACAACATCATTGTGCACCTGGAACATTTATTCTCTTTCACCAACTACAAAAAATATCTTAAATAGTTCTGGATATGAATGATATAAACTTTAGATTGCAACTTCATTTTTCCCACAATTGTTTGTTATGAAATATTATTTCCTAGTGCATTTGCTTTAAAATTGAAGATCTTATTTTCAAAATGACGAGACTGAATTTCCGCCTGTTTTCTAGTGTTACATATTCTTAAAACTTCTTATCAATCATTCTGTCAAATATGTTAAAAGTTGTGTTCCTTCTATGTTATACGGTAAGCGAAGTCAGTTGAATCCTACCTAGAACTAAAAGGTTTAATGTGAATATATTCCATTCCTGAAAAACTTTGTTTCTTGGAGGTACCTTGATATTTCTGTAATATATCAACTATCAATTCACTCAACTGATTGACTACTGAAAAAGCCACCAATAGAAGAGGCATTGCCACAGAAGAACAAAGATAATGACAATAAACTCTTTCTTAAAGGATAATAACAATATATTTATATTGAAATTTGGTTATTTTAAAATAGAAAATCATTTCGTCTGAATCTTGTCCTGTAGATAGCCTAAAAACTCGGCTAACTAACCAGTCCCGCTATCGCATTGCTTCGCAATTCACCTTTCTTTACTGTCCTTAACTACTAAGTTTGAACACTCGTAACTTAAATAACTGTAAATAACCATTGGGTGCAGTTTGTATCACTTCTTCAAATTCAAATATGATGAGCTATTATGTTTGATTTCATTTAAGTTGACATCAGGCTAAATCTCTCTGAAACTTTCAAACATAGATTTAGTGACTCAATAATAATAATAATAATAATAATAATAATAATAATAATAACAAATAGTAATGATTTTTAGGGAGTAATATGAAAACTCTCAAAGGCAAAAACTACATAAATGGATGATAAAAGAACCTTGAGGAACGTGAAAAATTCATTATCAAAAAAGCATAGTTAATTAAACATTCCAAATCAAAGAACAGTGGAAGCAGAACCTGTGTTAATTTTACCAATTGCCTTCTCACTACCAGTGTCTTAGAAAATAACCTCAAATTATCTTTATTTAATCATAAAACAAAGCGAAAAATGAGATACTTAGGGAAAAAGTCCGTGTTATTTAAATACTAGCACTTGTGTGATTCAGCAGTGAGCCTAACTATTTATAATAATACAATAACATTGTCTCCATGCAGTAAAAAGTTTTAATGTAGTCTTACAATATTAAATAATGTACAAAATTATTAATTTAAGATAAAACAATCTTGTGTACTTGTTTCCTATTTTGGGAATCTGAGAAAATATCTGCGTATCCTATTGTCAACATTATGCTACACGATTTTGATCATGATATATAATTATAATAATGCTCTTCTCATATTCGTTTAAACATCTACTCGCATACTTTTCTCTAAATTACTGTTTTAACTTGTTCAAGTAGCATATTCTGTTACATACAACTCTTTTGTATTCTGTTTGATCCAAGTAGAACTTATCCTTATGTCCCATCACGGCTATATCATCATGTGAGAGAGTTCATAAAAAGGCCAGACTGTTTGTGGGATGTATGGAAACATCAACTAATGCAAACCATTTATCAATATTTTTGTAAAAACATTATCACTATGCACATTGCCGATCACACATTATTTACTGCATATAATACGTAATATTCGTAGTCTTATATTCACATATTTAAACAATGATATTAAATACGGTATATTGTGCAGAAGATACATAATATTTGTGTGAACATTTTAAAAGTGTGTTATTGAGCCAGAGAGAAACGGAAAATTAGAACTTTCCGTTCACGATTTTACGACCAGAAGTTCAGGCCGATCGAAGGCGGAATACGAATTTTGGGAGAAAGCCAACCTGCGTTTTACGATCCAGTGGCATCCACGAGCAGGGAACAGAGAGGAATACGTTGGAAATGAAAAAGGGCAGGTTCCTTTTCGTATCGGGAACCTGCAAAACGTTATTTTGTGAGGATTTCCTAATCAAATTTCGAGACGATGGCGGTGCATGTACGCTGTACTGCGTAGCAAAAGAAACAGATGAAATTGAGGGTACAAAGGATCAGACGAATGGAGGGAAAGTCTGATGAGTAAGTTAGAGCTGTGGTAACCCATTCTCTGTTGGTCGAGAGACGTCCAAAGGGAACATTTTATAGCTTTCGAACTTACAATTTGTGTCTTATACGGCATAAAATGGCACGTTGGGAGTCAAAACAATAGATTTTTATACGTAATCAGAAACTGCGTCCGAGAAATATTTATTTTTTTTACAAATGGCAATTATCTTTTTCGGATATTAAATAGAAATATCTAATATATAAAATTTAAAATGTGTTAGTTTTTTAAACGAATCGTGAAACCTTGAGTTTTGAACTAAACCGAGAAATTTAAATTGTGTATTCAGGAAAGTTGCACGATGAAGCTGATGGACCATGGTCAGCGATAAACTTAAAATACACGCGCCTCCTTTCTTGTGAATCGTGCATCCAGAGCTCATCCGAAGGCAAGACAAAATATGACCTGCCTCCGGGCAGCAAAATACCGCGATTTCGAGATAACTCGAACATAAAAGAGACATCTCGAACTCCTTGATACTTGGAACATTATTCATTCTCCATCACCCACTCATTGCTTACAGTGACTAGTACTGCAAGCGCCTAAGGGACTGAACAATTTGATTACTCGCTTTCTTTGTATTTATCGCCCCTCGAGATCAAGATGTGGAGATTCCACTAACGCAGTGGTTTTGAAACCTCTCTCGCGGAACACTATTATGTCATGGAGAACATTGCGACACACCCGTATTGTAGATGCAAATCTGCCCGTATTAAGACATCAAACACTCGAAAACTATTGTGTATACTACTTCAACTTTCATCACCGTACCTATTCACGGATGTTTTCACATTATAAACAGGATTTTCAGAATAGGCCAACATTAAAAAGAAATATATGTAACTCTCTTCTGTGAATGAGTAATAATGACTATGTCGGTTAGCAATTCTTCTCCTAGCGAACTATTGTGCAAAATTAAAATAAGTCCACTACGTTTCCCACTAACTTTCAAAATTTTTAGTACACAATTGTTATTGCGAGAACATTTAAAAACGAGTGTGCAATGGCAATAACGGAAGAGTGAGAAGGTTGAACGAGTGGATATGTCGTAGTGTGAGAGACGTGCAGGCGTCGCGCCCTTCGCTTAGCGCTGCACGCGCGGGCTCACCCTGGGCAGGCGAAGGAAGGCCTTCGATCGGCGAAGGGTCCTGGCGGAGGCGCTGGCGCTGGCGGCGGCGGCTGCGGCGGCACTGCGGCGCTGTGGCGCGGCGGCGCTGGGCGAGGGTGGGGGCGGGGCTGCCCGGGCGCCGCTCGCTCGCGCGCGCGCGCGCACTGCCCGCGCGGAGCCCTGCGCCCGCCTCAAGGCGCGCCCGCCCGCCCAGGTCCGGCCTTCGATCCCGCGGTGCGCCCCGGCCCGGCCCGGCCCGGCCCGACCTGGCACCGGACAGGTGGTCGCACACGCCCCACCGCCGTCTTCAGGCCCCTTCGATATCACGGAAAGACGGAGAACTTTAAGAGATTGATTGATTGATTGATTAGTAATTCCGGGCACGTCAACTGCAAGGGTCATTACTCCCGTATGCGTATTGCATGTTTGCGCTCGGGAGGTGGCTGGCGATCTTTCTTCCACTTTGTGGCGAGATCCGGCGCCGGCCTACCGTCGGCTAGCGGGGTTTTCCCTAACCAGGTATCTCCCAACAGCGGAGCATCGCCTCAGTCTGAACATGCTCTTAGATCCTGACGGGTCTCCCGGCATGCGTGGCAGTGTAGTGCATTTCAGTGTGTTTGTGTAAGGGATGAGAATAGGACGAAAAAGAAAAGAGAGATCCTATACGGTCCGTGGTCTGTTTGTATGGGTACTGATCCGGATTCACCTGGTGTTGATCGGAGAAACCACAGAAAACTACCGATCAGAGCAGCCGATCGCTAGAATTCAGTCTCCACTCAGCAACTGAATTCGACCTAGCTAACAAGCTAGTGTCGAAAAAACTGTCACTGTCGGGACTCGAACATAGGACCTCCCACTCAGAGGGACTGTAGTGGCATCACTTGATGTCCTGAGCCATCTCATCTGTTTTTTTAAAAGCAAGATGTAGGTTTGATCGCACTTGATACATTTCCGACAAAAAACAGTGAAAACCTTATGTGGCGTATAGGGAAGAAGAGAAACTATCAAGAAAGTTGGAGGAATGAGTCCACATTGCAAATGGATTGTTTGTTTACCTGAAACAGCCTTTATTGACTTTCGAAGTAAACCCTTTCGATGGTTATGCCCTTCTGGGAACTGCTCTACGAGTCCCGGAAACTCATGGCGTTCTCGCCTTTACGGATGGCGTTCAGTGGCCCCCAGTTGAGTCGTAACATTATGTTGAATGTGCGAAATGTCTGAAAACCACTGGTCCTTCAGGGATGATTTCCTGCGGCACAAGGGAAGTCTGGCAGTAGGGTGGGTTATTGAGCAACACAACTTCCCTGTTGGCCAGGAACTGCTGCACCAGAAATGTAGTGGGTGGACAGGCATTATCATGGAGAAAGGTGCATTCGCCTTGTTTGGCGTAATGAGGCCGTGCCTTGTTGATTCGTTGCAGTATTTCCACGTACGTACCGGAATTTAACGTGGTGCTCTCAGGGACAAATTCTTTGTGGAGGAGACCCTCAGAGTCCTAGAACACCACGAGCATTGCCTTCATGCGAGATCTCTCACTACGTATCTTCTTGCTTTTCGGCGAACCTGCATCCCGCCACTCTATATTCTGACACTTGCCTTCGAGGTCGTACCTTAGGCACCAGATCTCGTCGCCAGTAACGATGGTTTTCAGGAGATTTGGGTCTCGATCCTTCATGACGATGATGCCTTCACAGCTGTCGAGCCGAAGTTGCATTTGTTCCGGCTCCAAAGTGTGGGGAACGAGTCGAAAGCACAGCTTGCGTTTGTCATAAATCCTGAGTCACCATGATATGGACTGTCTCCGGACAAATTACCACTTCCTCTATCATTCGCACGGTCACAAAACGGTCCGGCGTGAACAGTACTTTCTGTACGATGTGCGGGGTGCGAACAGTTACCGCCCGGGCAATTCGTGGGGCGTCTTTCACGGGGTTCCGTCCATTTCGGAAGCGTTTGCACCACTCATAAACACGCTGCAAGGTGACAGCGCGTTCTTCGTAAACTGTTTTCAGCATTTAACGAGTCTCTTTTGCTAATATACCCAGTTTGAATCAGAATAACACATTCGTTCGCTGATCCATTTTGGGTTTCGACCGCGAGCCCTACCAGCGTTGCCAGATCCGTTTAGATTTGTATTTAGATTTATTCAGTCAAAAAACAGTAAAAACGGTATGTGTCGTGAAAATCCGCCATCGGAGGGATAACAATCTGCCAGTGAGCTCTGACATTGGGGCTGGAAATATAAAAATAGCTGTACTTTTACAAGATGTTTAAAATTAAATCTTCTGGAACATAAAGCCTGTCTATTGTAAGTCATCAATATTGTACAATTTTTAGAAAAAAATGTGGACACGATTACATTTTGTTTAATTAAAATTTTTAAAAAAGCGAACTTTGATATCTTATAATAGAAGTGCACATTTGCAAGAACAGCACAACTCGCAGCGCTGCCGCTCGTGAACATGTTCAGACAAGTCTTGACCTGTCTGGCTATTATATTAAACAACGACGTACCACATACCAACAGCTCACTCACCAATATGACTTGTTGCGTGCGGCGTCTTCGATACCGTCTTCGATGTGGTTGATAAGATATCAGAGAGGTAAAAGTACTTAGTTTAATACTGTTTAAGATCTCCAATAATTTCAAGCATCATCCCATTCAGGATTATTAAATATTTCGGCACATGAATAACTACAATATTTACGTAGAATATACCTGAATAACACTAAATTTACTTAGGATAAGGATGTGGGAATCGGATCTGAAATGGGATGTGGGGTAATCTGAAGTGGAATAACAATTTCTTATATTTGAATCAGATCTGAAGCGGGATAAATATCTAATAAAAGAATTTATCATTGGATGAAATCTAAATATGCTTTAGCTGTTTGTCAAAAATTACTCGCTCGCGGGACGCGATGGTGGCGCACTCTGGCAACTGTGAGCGGTATGGCATCATTCACAGAACCTCATTGACAGAGGTATAATCTACGTACGTTTTCTGGAATCTCTTCCTTCTTCTAATGTATAGTTGAATGATGGATAAAAATACCTACAAGGTGAGCTACAAAATAGCTGCAAGTTAGCAATATTCGAAAACAAGACATTTTCGTTCCTGTGTTGCAGAAAACTTTGTTACATTAGCAAACAAACTCGAGATTTGATTTTATAGTATTGCTAACAAAATAGCCACTCCAATTGCTTAATAAAAAAAACATACTTTCGGCTCTACTTCTATCACTAGTAGCAAAATCTGCGAATAGCTGCAGTGAAGCTACATTTATGTACAAAACCAAAACAAGAGGCCATATCAGCACTTGCTCATTGGACGAGGGAAACTGGATGGAAAAACCTCATCGAGAGGGCGGTATTGGCCCAGTTCTGTGCGTAAAATAAAGAAACCAAAGTAAGGTAATGACATTTGTAACGACAACTGCGTCAGTAGTGGTTACTTCAATCACAAAATTTAAAGAATAAGGATTGGATACTTCCCACCTGCTGCGTTCCGAGTGGTTGATGCCTATTAGTGCTGAGGAGTAGAGCCAAAAGTATTTATTTGTTTCATTCTGTTTTATTTTAAAATAGACATTAATTAACATAATAATATTGATATTGAATTAATGTTACATGAACTGGCACTTTTTTGGTCTCAGATATGTTCAGGGGGCAAAACATATTTTGACCATTACTGAGTTATGTATCTGGCCGCTACCAAAATTTTTAAGATTTTCAAGAATTTACTATACTATATCAAGATTGGGATAAATGTAAAAAAAATAGAAAACATGAAATGTATTACTGTTAGGAAGGAGATCTGCTAATCGCTCATTGAGTACATATGTAAAATTGGGTCCTATGAACCAAGAAATTTTAGAAAACCATGAAAGAGTTAACTGCATTCACTTCTGGTGCATTTGCCGCATTTATCAGGAAAAGGAGAAAGAGTATGAGCCAAATACGTTTCTGAAATGTGATCTTATGCATTTGACGGAACACCAAATCTTCAAAGATCTAAAAGTATACGTATGATTCGAATATTTTCTGTCAGTCTTTGAACCCGACAGTATAAAAAACTTAACTTGAATTAAAAAGATACAAACCTCTCTTCTGAAAATCAGATATTTTGACTTATACTATTACTCCAACATGATAGATATGTTGATTGGTTGGTATGAATGGTAAGCTTCATTAGTAAACTTGTAGTGCTAGTTTCGTATTTGGTGTGTTGTTTGAATTCATTTTGAGAACCACTAGTGAATAAATTGGTTATTTGAAAAAGTCTTTGTCATAATGTGGAACAACGCAAATAAGATGCGAATCATTCGGGCAATGTGTGGTAATGAAACATTCTAACTGAGCTCAAACCCTTCGCTTCTAGTCTTGGTGATAGTTCTAATAGTTTTAACAACCGTCACTAGTACCTCTTTACCTAGAGAAGTGCTCCACAACAACCGAGTCTTGCCTAAGTGAACCTGCCTACCCAACGAACAAACTGAAATGATTCGACTTGTGACACGAAGCACATGTCCAATTTCCTTAGAAGAGCCCTCCTTGCTCAGAAGAGAAGCCTTCAGAAGAATTATGAGCCAGTTTATACGGTCTAGTATTTGCGCAATCTTTTTGGAACCTTAGAAACTACAGTCACAAACACTGACTGCTTTATCTCCCGCACAACACCCGAGACCCGACGTTTTGTTTTTTTGCAATCGAGGTGACAACTTTTGAGTCTAAGGAAACCACAATGACCAAATCTTTCCGGATTATCTTGCTCCGAAAGTGACTGTGTTCTACCTTTTGCTCCGAAACGTTCCTCAGAAGTTTAGAACTTTTCGATTCTAGTACTGAGAGATTTGAACTTGTAATATGAGGCCTCTCTTTCTATTTGCAAGGTTGACCGCAATCCTCTTCCTAAACACACGTCGTTGATGATTCCGAGTGGGTGTTACTTCTTGCCAACCAATATGTTTGACAACGTGTATGATTGTTTGATTAGATTTTCCGAGCGCGTCAACTGCTATGGTCATTAGTACTATAGGTGTAGTGCATATGTATGCCGGGAGGTGGTGGGGATGCTCTCCCGCTGGTTGACGAGAATTCAGTGAATTTTCTGACTTAATAATTTCACCAATTTCTTCGAAAGATGTTTTACCGAATCTCTTGTGGGCAGAAGTTGTTATTTGCATTTGTTCAAACGATATTAATTAATTACATATTCATATAAGTCTCGGCTCGTGTCAGTTGAATAATGTTTGCATTACAACCAAATATTTTCGCTATTTAAATCACTTTAGTTAGGTATTTGAAACAACCATATTTGTGACTTTCATTATTATTGCGGAAAGTCATAATCGCGTCACAATTTTCTTGCAATAACTGCAAATTAGATATAGGGGAATGGTTTGCGCGTGTGTTACGAGTTTGAATTTGCTTTGCTACCTCGACTGCAACGATAGAACATATGCGATGACGAACCATAGGCTGTGAGGGGCGAGGAGGTGGGACTTTGTGGGGATAAAGTCTTCATGTAGTTAGTCAACGAATCAGTGATTAGATTGTTCGTATCTTTTTACGGCAATATTTCCAACATATGAGACACATAGCATTAGCCTCTAGGTAGCTCAAAGTCTGTCCGCAAGCTTTATCTAAATCTTTCTTGGGGAGGGAACAAACTCATTGATGACATTATATCAGATGAAACGAGTATTTTAGTTTTTTTGTTAGTTCGTACAAACAGTTTTTTGTATTATATTTTAATTATATTTCAAGGAATAGGGGAATGTCATCGAAATGCTTCACCCCGAACGAAGCTTGCCTTTGTTTCAAGCAGTGTTATTATTAGGGTTGCCACCTTGCCAATTTCAGAAAACCGGAGAACGCTGCAACCGGGGGGGGGGTAATTACTGAAATCTAAAAAGAAATTGACGCAGACTTTTATTTATTTCTTTAAAATATATTTACCTTTGATACGAAATGTTGCATACACGAACACACACAAACACACACACACACACACACATATATATATATATATATATATATATATATATATATATATATATATATATATATATATATATACATAATATATATGTTTTCAATCATTCAAAACCGTTTTCTTAGTTTTCGCACAAGTAATACATGACGTGCAGTTCCCACGAATCACAAATGTACCTTTATCTTAATGCTTCCAAGAAATAATTTTCTAAGAAAAAACGAACGAAAATTCGATCTTGTTCAAAATGAATATATCGAATAGCATTCCCGGGGGATTATTCTTGAAACTGTTGCGCAATGCGATTCGGCAGCGGATAGCGGATAGCGATAACACGAAAATCGCAAGACCAATTTTCATGTTCTGCTCTTTATCTTTCTAATGAAGAAGGAAAGGACAGATTTCTGATGAAATAGAAAAAGCTTTACATTTTAAGTTAAAAAATCTATTTATTTTGTAAAAAAATTGAAAATGTATTGAAATTGAAAAAAAAACGGAGATAAGTTTTCAAAAACCGGAAACTGTGGAGATGAAGATCAAAAACCGGAGTCTCCGATCTAAAACCGGGGAGGTGGCAACCCTAGTTATTATTCTGTAAACCACCAACTTTCGAAAGCATGAGCGGGCACTGTTTAATATTGATCAAACATATTTCCCCAAACTGATATGTAATAACAAGCATTGATAATTGCATTGCTACGAAAACAAATTCACGTCGCAGCGATAAAACGGAAGCGATAAAACGGAAGCGATAAAACGAAAACGATAAAATCGCACAAGTAAAATACCTCTGATTGGGCGAGAGTCATCGATTCTGTATATTTCCATACGTACATTTAATGAGTGGAAGAGGCATAAAAATATTTTTATTTAATAATCGTCGGATGAAAAACTTTGGTAGTAAAGACTTGCCGTCTGTTGAGTTGACTCAGAGGCAGCAATAGCTTTGTTCCTGTAGCGCGTCTTGCCGGGGTTCGAGTACCGATGGTGGCGGGTTTTTGACACTTTCTATGAAACTAAGTTGGAATCTGCCACTGTCTAGAGGAGAATTCTACCTGGCGGCTGCAATGTTAGGTAGCTTTCCGTGGTTTCTTCGACAAGTACCAGACGAATGCCAGAGCGGTAGCTTAACAAACGGACCACGGATCGCGCACGATCTTTGCCCTTTTCCTATTCTGCCAACACGCGAGCATGTACTACCGCACACGTTGGGAGCGAGGAGATTGTTCTGGCTGGGGAAGTGCCTCGCTGGTGGAGATGCAGGGTAGGGGAAAACCCGAAAGCCACATTAAATCCGGCGGCAGATCTCACGTTCCAGTTGTAGACAAACAAACTCACCTCCCGAGAATTAAAAGGCACTACACTAATAACTCGTTAATAAGCTACACTAATAAGTCCTTAATTAGTAACTCCTAAACAGAACTAATAGTTGACGCGCGGTAAACACTAAATAATTAATCAGTCCATTTCAAAACATCTTACAAAACGTACAGTATTTCACCTTACAAAATTTGACCTTCTTTGCTAAATATAAGGAAACAATGGCGTCCATCGACGATGGATAAGCTCATCTGAATTAGGTTCAACATAATTTGATGTCACGGTGACAACACTGCGGGCTTTTTAGTTCAGCTCCCGCACCGACAAACCGCATTGTCCTTAGCATTAATGACTTCTACATAAAATGGTAAAGAACATTTAAGTATTAAGGCAATGTGTTGTTTGGACCGACTTAAGTGGCTCAGCGAATCAATTGATGTCATTGCTTCTGACCGGGTGATCCTGAAGTTCGAGTTCCGAAGATGGCAGGGTTTTTGACACATAGCAGACCTAGCTACATAGCAGGATCGATTCATCCGCTGTCTGCGGGTGCGTTCTAACGGAATAGTGGCCGTGGTTTCTCCGAACGTCTTTTCGTCCAGGCGAATGCCGGAGAAGTAATAAAAGTATTTAATGGCAGACGGCCTCTTCCTTGAAGCGTAGCTTCTGCATGATGCCATGTGTGCCAAATGCAAGACCCATAGATGCAAATTCAGCCGGTAAACGCGTCGTAAGAAAAGGCAGAATAGCACATTAAACTATTTTTTCATGTTTCAGTCAAAATGAAAAGTATTTCATTGTTTCTTTTTTCAAATTTCTATGAGTTCCTTAGTAATACGAGTAAACAACAGACGTCTCTCACATGGCCGGTGACTGTAACTGTCTTTCAATTTCTTCTCTAATTCTGAATTAGTAATACGGGTTTTATCCCTCAACACCTGTTAAGGATACTACACGTGAATCATTTGTGTATTGCACATTGCAGCCGGACTTCTTGCAGGCGCCACGTCATCAAAAAAAGTGTAATTAAAAATGCGTTTCAAAAGAACAAAAAAAACAAGAATAGTGCTACATTTTTTATTATATATTCAATTGAACTCTAAACCACCACAAGTGAAAGTAGTTAGAACGCTAATGAATATTTGATTGTGTTATTCCGTTCTCACATTGCGCTTCCGACTGAATTCTCATAATCTGTGCGTCACTCCTTACGACAGAGATGCCGACATGTATCAGTCAGGCTCCAAGTAAGAGTCCACCTGATATTTAATGTTTATTATTTACGTTTTGTTAGGTTATGTACGATATGTGGTATTGGAGCCTTTAAACACTGCGTCATTTTTACGGTTCGATTTCTCTACATTTGACAGTATTGTTTCTTGATGTTTCTGTTCCTAACTCCATCTTTCAATCTATCGAGTGGTCATATACATTTCATACTAGCAAATAACTGTACTTTATGTTTCAAACCAATGATACGAAATTGGGCAAACAAGCTTGTAACTACACAGTTGGTTTTCCGCCAATATCAATGAACGTATTATTGATTCTAAGTTCTAACGGAATTATATATATGATTCTCAGTGTAATTTGATTCTTTTATGTTTCTTGTAAATGAATTGGAATTACATCTCAAAAATTTAGTAATGGGAAAGCTTTATTAACAAAATTTCGAACAAAATTGTGGTTATCAAAGAGATTTCCAATGAAAAATTACCTTTATCTAAACTTCATATGTAGTACTCAAGAAAGTAAAAGTACATTAAATACTTGCATGTGTGTCGTGTCTCTGGCGCTCTCACGGGCGTAGGTATATCACATGAACGATTCTTATCAGCTAAATGCATTATACCTATTATTAAACATTGAATATAAAACTGTACATACACATTGATAAATAATGAGAGTTACTTTGCATCTGCGTGAAATGTATCGGAAGAATCCAGAAAGATGACCAATCAGAGCAGCCAATGTTTATAATTATCTCAGGCAGTAATCGATAACGACCAATATTCTTATCTTGAGTCTAAAATCCACTACCGGTTCCTACCCAGCCCACAAAGTAACCAGGGCAAAGACATCCGTAATGCCCACTAGAAATTTTTAGTGCCAGGCGTAAGGTGAAATCCTTAAACTCAATTGATCACGTGACTAACTACGCTATACAGCCGTAAGGAACAAATTTCCTTGCGAAGGTCATGAATAACAATCTTTAGCAATTGCGACTGTACGTTACGCATTGTAACAATTGATACATTTGAAGAGTTGAAATAAGAAATTGCTTATTTATCAGGGAGTGCACACAATTATAGAAATATCAACCAGATCAAAAGTAAACAAATCTTCGCCATGCAAGAAGATTCCCATCATTCCTCACGATTTAATTACAGAACAGCTTCAAAAACGTAATAATCAAATGACCACAAACATATCTTTCATAAACGCAGGAATAAATTATCCCGGTTTCAACACATACTGTGCTTTCGAAGTTAATGTTGATACAGGGTCTATTGAAAATCTGCCGGGTTCTTTGTTAATCTACTAGCAAGAAACAACATAAAAATGTTTATCCACTGGAAAATATATCTTGTTTTATTTGCAAACAAGATTGTCACGTAGCTAGACACTGCACTTCCAACTCCAATACAAATGAATCTGAAGAATAACTTGTCTAATTATCAACAAGATATTCAAACAATAGAGACACATCCTGGTAACCATAAAAATATATATTATTCTTTTAAACCACGACCGGCTAGTAAAATAATTCAAGAGTTTTCGCTTTTCCAAGTTACGAGTAAATTAAGTAAAATATCAAAATTCCTGAAAGAATGTTTGTTAAAAAATAAGGAAAAAATAAAAAGGATAACAACCCCAATTCTTCAGATGATCAGACTAGTCTAAAAATCGTTGAGGAACTAATTGACCCAATCAAAAACATATTGAATCAAACTCAGACAATTATCCACTAAATCATGAACAATTCAAAAAGGTCGTAGAAATCACATTTGGCTCCAATGATCCAATTCTAATCGCTAAATATTATACAAATAATGTCAATGCTCTTATCAAAATGTTAACTGAAATATACCCCTGTCTCACAGGAAGATCAATTAAATCCTGAATCACAAGAATGAAAAATAAACTTTATAAAATTGAACAAGACGCATCTCAATTAAAGATGACCCTTTCTGATTGAGAATAATAATAAATGTACAAACTGTATGTATACCATTCTTCAATGGAATATTTATAGTTTTTGTACAAGACATGAAAGACTGCAATTACTCAAACAAATATATGACCCATATATGCCTTCAACAGAGTAATTTGAAACAACCACAGTTATAAAAACATCAAAGGATACAAATGTTTCTACAAAAATCTAATACATTTTAAGTACTCATGTGGGGGTGTTGCAAATTACATTTAATATAATCTACTGGCTGATAATGTTACAATTCAAACAAACATTGAAGCTGTTATTAAAATCTACGATCGATTTACATCTCAAATATGTTATATATACCTTCCTAATAGCTTCTTGTTTGATAACAAAGAAATATGGAGACTATTACCAAAACCTTTCATATTATTAGGTGGTTTTAGCAGCCAAAATCCTATATACGTACTTGAAAATTGATCAAAGAGAAATTAAAACAGAATACTTAACAAACTATCGTAATGTCATCCTATTTAATGCGGATCTTCCGAGTCATTTTAATTGTAGCAATGGAAATTGTAGTGCAATTGATCTAACAATGTACACATTCAACTTCACTCATAATTGTGAATTGTCAATTCTTGATAATTTACATGACAAAGACCATTTTCCTATCATAAAACTTTGTTTATAATGGAGTTTCACCAAACCTGGCCAATATATTTTGGAACAAGACACCAAATGAGGTTGAGACATCAAAAAAGAAAGAAATTGTTAAAAAAAATACTATTGAGAATGTTTTATTTAGGTCAAAAAACATTGCAATTAAATTTTCCGATCTTGATTTTTCTATACACAAATCATCATAATACCATACATCAAACCTGCATTAATTTGGAACTTCAAAAAGGCAAACTGGAATCTATATAAGAAAAACATTAATTGAAACTTAACTAATTATCTTCTATCCACTCAGAATATTGATGATATCGTTACCAGCTTCATATATCACATATTTCACGCTGCAGACACAACTCTGGAACCTCTTACTTTTTCCAAAAGAAAAATACCTACACCATGGTGGAATGAACAATGTAAAGAAGGTCCTAAAAATTATAAACATGATTTAAATGTCAAAAACACAAAATTGTTAAAAACAAAATTGATCACAAAAGAACGGGAGTTCTATCCAGAGGAATCTTTAAAGAGAATCATACAATATCAAGGAAGTGAAGCAAATTATGGAAGCATTATGTTGTATAATGCCAAAGATAGAAAACAAATACTCCTATATTCCATCAAGAATTATAACCAATATTAATACTGACGCTACGCTTTCTAAACATAAGGGTTTATCACATAATGATTGGAAAGAAAAATTTGAAGAAATGAGAATCGAATACATCGGTTATTGTCAAATTTACACATGATGCAAAGAATAATAATGGTGTTGGTGCTGCCATACATTATTGTGGTAAAAGTAATTATACCCTCTAGCCTTTAACATCAGCAAAAACAGCAGACGTATATGCCCTATTAATAGTCACGAAACAAATATCTAATAATTTCATTAATACAGAAAATCATGTTTCGTATTACATAAATCATATTAATTATTAAACAATATTTATGAGATATATTTTAATGAATCTAACTAAATAGTTCACATTTTGTAAAAATATTTATATTTTCACAGGTTTGTAATTACATTTAATTAATGTGTTAGTCGCTCATGACCTTTGTATGAGGCTTAAAATAATTTTAAAAAAAGACATATCAACAACCTCTATGAGAACAAGCTACAAAATAACACGAAGATTCGTTTTTATCATCTTTTTGCCCGTTTTACTTGTCACCTCTTCAGTATATTCCTTTAATTCTTACCAAAGTTGTGGACGTTGGTAAGGATTAATATAAACTGCCTCTCATTCCAGAATAAGTGAGTCATCTTTAGGAAATCGCAACCAACCCTGTTTATCGGCTGCCATTTTGCCGTTAGAAAGATGACATTAGAGACTCCTACAAACGTGTACTATTCATGAAGATTTAAGGATATTCCTAACGCCTAAAGGCATTACAACTTCTATATCCATCATATGACTGTTACTGCATTACGTCAATACATTATTCGTGTCTTTAAAACTCCCTATTGTCTCAGGAATGGCAACATGAAGGATACGATTTGAAAAGCAAGAACTTGCTACAAACTTGCAGAACCATGAGCTTATGTCTTCTATTGGAGAGTTGTATAATGAACATAATTTTTTTATTTCCATTTTTGTATACAAAAATAATATGAACACATCTTATTAACTTTGGCATTGCAATAATGTGACATGAACTGGCACTCTTTTGGACTTTGTACGTCCAGCACGTTCAGGGAGTACAACATCCAGTGGCCATTACTGAGTCAAGAACTTGATCATATTTTTTAAATTAATAAAAAATATTACAAATTAAAAACTGGCATTTTTAGGCAATGCATCTATTTCGAAAGGGGTATGCTAAAAGTGTACTGAGCTTCACATAACGCATTTAGTATTGTAACCAAAGAATTTTTAGAAAACTTCAAGAAAGTTTTCTCTGCCCACAGCTGATGCTTTTACACGAGTGCGTCCACAGGAAAAACATACCACACCAAATAGCCTACGACTGCGGGGGCAATTATTCTGCGCCAGCGTACTGATGCAAACGAGGTTGCGTAGTGGGTGGTGTGGGGGATATCGAAGTCATTCTCGTCGCCCTGAGTTCATCAGAATCTCATTATCCATTTCATAAGTGTCCACGAAAAGTAATATTTAGTTAACTAAAATTAATTATGCGTATGTAATACATTTATAGACATATTAATATGATGCGTATTTTTTATACATTTGAACTATAACTTTGAAAATTTTTGAGGTATTAATGTTTAGTGGTAGATGTAGTATTTTGACATTCCATTAAATGTGTGTCCGTTGTGGCTTCCATTTTATAAAAAATGTTTGCCACAATAGTACGAAGTTCAGAGTGAAAAGTCTTTACCGAAACTAAATCTTAGAAATCAGAGAAAATAGAATTTCCTGTCCCTCTCATTACCTCTTTCCCCCAAATCTCACTGCATCTCCCCCCACTCTTTCTCTCTCTCTCTCTCTCTCTCTCTCTCTCTCTCTCTCTCTCGTTCTCATTGGCTGTCTATTTATTTTTTCTCCCTTTCTCTATTCCTCCCTCACTCACGCTCAATGAAAAGGAATAGCAACATTAAGCAAATGGCCATTCTTCGCTACACGATTATACTTTATACTGCGTAAGACGTATAGAAGTATAGAGAAGACGTATATAGAAGACGTATATATAAGCAGTATAGAGAAGACGTATAGGAAGAAAAATGAAATGCGATACGAAAGAGTGAAGATAAGGATGATGAGGAATCCCAAGTAAAAAAATAATATAATAGTTTTGGAATAGAGAACATAAAGATCGCTCAATACCCAGCAGCAATTGAGAACGCAGTCGAACGTGTGTGTGCGGTGTGCGTGTGTGCGCGCGGTCGCTGCCATTGCTGTCGCGCGTGGAAAGGAGGACGGGGGAGGGGGATGCGGCGCGACGCGTCTGGGAGGCGCCGGGCATCGAAGGCAGGCCCCACGCCAAGACGGCGCGGCGCTTCGGCGTGGCCCCCATCCGCGCCAAGCATCTTCTGACCACTCTGCTTTCAAATACACTCGGTTGCACCAGTTTCGTTTGTGCACGATGACAATTACCTGATTTTAATTATGTAAATATGGCCCTATGTACATTTATAGACAGTCAAATTATTGTTGGTAAAAATTGGGAAAAGCCTGGTGACTAGCTGTTGGTCAGCGTGCTCCCTACCACTACGCGACCCCGGCTTCGATTCCCGGTGAAGCAAGATTAGAGTGTGCGTTTTCCTTGCAATATCCCAGTACGTGTTGCTGTGTGGCGATGATAAAATTAATTTCTCAGGTTGGGAATACGAGGGGATGTCTACGTGCTAACCACCTTACTCAATGTGCCACCTTAATCAATGCCCGCGTGGCTGGGACGTCGCCGGTCGGCCTGAGCCCGTTCACGGTTGTCGGGCCAAGTACATACATATATACGTACAAAAATAGGAAAAATTACATAAAATATTTTCATTATTATTTTATATAGGAAATTAACTGATTGATTCTATGTTGTTTTCAGAGGGCGTCAACTCCTATAGTTATTAGTCCCGTAAGTTTAATACTCGGTTTCATCACGGAAGGTGGCGACGATTTCCCCCGCTTAGTGATGTGATCCAGCGCCGACATGCCGGGCATCTCCCACCAGCAGAACACCGCCTCAGTCAGGAAAAGCCCAAAGCTTCCGACTAGTCTCCCGGCATGTGTGGTAGGGTAGTGCATGTAAGTGTATGTGTGTAAGTTAGGGGTGAGGCTAGGTCAAGGAAGACGAACGAAATATCGCGCGCCATCCATGGCCCGTTTGTTAGGGTACTGCTCCGGCGTTCGCCTGGTGCGTTGATTAAAAAAGCACAATAATGATTGAGTTTTGAGATTTATAGTCTAAACACTGTATCTTACACTTAATCTAATGTATCTTACATTTAAAACATCAGATTTAGTACTATATCCTACATCTTAATGAATATCCAAAATTTTGTCTCTCCGGATTCGTCGTTGGTGGTAGATAGGTCCTTTGGTGTTCCGTCGGTGGTAGGAAACAGACTTTCACCGAATGAAATACGTTTGGCGAATGCATTGCTTATGAAATGTTTTGGAGACAGTGATTCAATGCTCATTTAAAAAGTATGAATTTAAATTTTTAATGAAATCGCAAATCATTTCCAAATATCTTTGTTTTCATTTTGTTTTTGAATGTTTCACTTCTCTGAGTATATTTTCGCTCATCATAATTTATAAGAAAAGAGATATGAACTGGGAAAAATGCTCTCAATATTTCCTTGGAAGGCAAGATTATGTACCCAAAATAGGGATTTTATAGAACATTTATTTGCTATTATAAAACGTTTATTTGAATGAAATTTTGATTGGTTCCGTATAGACGTCATTAAAAATTTAAATGTCGCATTTCATTAAGTATTAATTAAAATTAATAAAAAAATGAATAAATATTCTGTACGTGAGTATTTTAAATGCATATATGAAAGAATTTACAGGGCACGTGTCATAATGTCAGCACAACACACCGATTGGCATTCTGCCACGTACACAATAAATTATTCAGATCTCTAAAATTAATTTTCTTCGATGGTGACTGAAAATAGAATATTCGACATGGCTGAGAGTAGAAACGCGTGTTAAATCAAACTTTCTCAGTTGATTTAAAACGTGTAAATTGGAAACGAAAAGCTTCAGAAATACGCCGGCTGATGACCGGTTGATGTGTCACGCAATTATTTTAGTTCCTATATATTTTGATTGGAAACAATTCAGAGTAATTTGCTTCAATTAGTGTGTGTCACAAGCTCCGTATGAAAAAGCTGTAAAAGCGAGTACGAAGCGTCACCGTTCGTGTGCATGAACATGTGCCGTGCGCACGCAGTACACAGCAGAGACGCGAGATTCCCATCAGCGGAAACCACCGCACGCGAACGTCTCTTTGTTATTGTCCGGTCGTTCTCCTGTGTAGTGTTCCTAGTACGTTAGCATTCTCGTACATACATATTCTAAATTTTATTATTATTATTATTATTATTATTATTATTATTATTATTATTATTATTATTACTGCTCCTATCACACGGGTTCATATTACTCATTATGAGAGAAAATGAAATAGATAATTGTGTTGATTGCGTTGAAATTGTTGCGAATGATACAATATGATTTTCATGTGTTTTATCTTTGAATAATTTCCCGATTTCGTGTTTTCTATTAGTGGTCTAAATATTAGAGCAGTTTGCCTCAGAGGTATTACCTATAAAAAGCTTTGGAAATTATCTCGGAAACTATTGCAGTTGGTTAGATTGACTGTCGTTGGATTGCAATGAAAGACAAGGTAAAAATAGAATCCCTAATGATTTTAGCTTTTATATTAATTTTATTATCATTTACACTTGTTATTGTGAGGATGTACAGTATGATAGGATCAAAAACATATACAGATGACCCACCAACTACGGTGAAACCCCAACAACTTGTAAACACTTCACGATATCAAAAGGCGGTTTTCGTCAATGTGGAAACATGAGGCATATAATGTACAGTAGAGAAATTGTCTAATTGGTTTTCGAGAAATTTAAACTTCTTTGATTTTTAATAGAACTACACATTTTTTGCTGGTAATGCATAGATCATAAAAAGAGGAATACAACGATGCATCTCTTTTAATGTTCTGATAGTAATTTGAATTTAAAATTATATTTTCATACATGTTATTTGGAATTGAAGGGTTTCTTGCGAGAACCAAACTAGTCCAAATGTGATATTTTTCAGGACGCGCCAAAAACTTCACAGCGTATACATGCATAGTAATGAATTTTTGCGGAGTATTGATTTTTCCTGCGTTAAATCTTTCAATGTGTTTGGCACTTGGTGAATGGAAATGTCGCAGCAGAAAGAGCCTGTTGTAGGGAATAACTTGGTGAAATGACTGAAAATAAATCTGCTACTTGTTTGGTTCTTGCAAGAAACTCTCAATTGAACGAATATTTCCTTTTAGTAGCTCTTGTAATGGTCTCGTTCGGGATAGGTGGCCTTCGCGGCTGTTACGGGGAGAGGGGAGACTGGAGCAGAGAAAACTTCTCAAAATATTATTTGCCCCGTGATTCCACATTGTTGAGCAAAAACTGCATTTCGATGTCGTGAACCGTTTATAAGTGTTTGAGTGTGGCCCACAGTTGTTGAGACACTGTATATTAGACTTTTGATATGAGAGGGAGGTCGCCACTTTAGTTTACAAGAAAGTGCATAGCATAAAAAAATCATTTCTTGACTTTATAGATTTTATCCTCAATAGTTGATGATATTTATAATATAAATTCAATTAATTATTTATACGCATAAACTGACAGTAGAAGAAACACGCGCGCGAAATTCAATTAGTAGAAGAAAGTTGAGTTTAACTTGAAATTTCACCAACGACCAGTGAAATGCAGTTCTCATTTTTAACACAATCGTTACGCTAATGGTCGTTGTGACGGAAAATGAGATTTTAATTTTTAGCTGTCATAGTTCTTGCAGGGACTAATGGAACTTTAAATTGTGAAATATAAATTCAATTACAAAGTCAAAGTCACAAATTTAATCAATTAGGTACAATTTTGTTTCTTCACTTCATTAGTTGGACAAGAAGTGCGAGAGAGAGGGTGTGGGATGTAGTCATGCTTTTTGAGCCCAGGGCAATAACAGACCGTTTCTTTCTTGTTTTACTATTTTGTATTTTTACTTTTATGCATCTGCCCAACATGTCTTGTCTCATGGTAGTTGGATTGATGAGAAAAACACTGAATGTAGGGACTTTTCATCCACCTCAAGGTTCCTGCCTCCGGCGTCTGGGTAATTTGATAAATTTCTTTGAGTCCTCTGGGTAATCTAGTAAGTCGTACAAACTAAATTTTACAAGAAAGTAACAATTATATCCATCCTGTTAATTTTAACTAATCTTCTAGCGTAAATAGTGAGACAATTCGCCTAAATTCATACCTCTTTATGATATTATGAAATTGACGTTACGTTCCATACTATTCAAGAGCTCCAAGATGCATAAGAAATTAATTATATGATATTCATTTTAGAGATTCATTAGGAGAATTCAGTGGAATTCTTATCTTATTTTTCAGCAAGATGTTGACTAATCAGCTTATTGAACGGGGTCAAAAATTTGCTGAACGTTGGAGGTGGCGTCGAGATGGATGTCTGGACCGTCGGCATGGTAAGATGAGTAGGAGGGGGAGGGGAAACGATAAGAGGCCACGTCGGATGCGTGAGCTCGTCTAGCCCACTGACTGCCGAGGAGCCTTTGAATGGGGATGTGCGAAGTTCACCGTTCTACCCTCGGCTAGCGGGGGTTTTCACAACAAGGTATCACCCACTATGGGGGCTCCGCCTCAGGCGGGACAAGCTCTCAGCTCCCGATCGGTCTCCCAAGTCGTGTAGCGCATGTTCGTGTATGTGTGTGTAAGTGTGTAAGGGAAGAGAATAGGACAGGGAAGTGATAGGATAGATCGCGCGCGGTCCGTAGTCCGTTCGTTAGAGTACTGCTCCGACATCCACCTGGTGTTGGTTGGGAAAATGGATCGGAAAACTACCGATCAGAGTTGCCGGCCACAAGAACGTTCCTCCAGACAGCAACTGGATTCTGCCTAGCTGACAAGCTGGTGTCGAATATCCTGCCACCGACGGGACTCGAACCTAGGACCTCTCAGTCAAAGGTTCGGAAAAGACATCCGTTGTGCCCTGATCCATCTCTCCAACTATGAAACTTGTAAAAACATACAAAAACATTACATTCATGCTCTAATACTTACGCAATGGGCCGATATACGAGTGATTGACTCTATTATAGGTCAGCCCAGCTGGGAGATTCGAAGCATCGTCGACTGATAAATGCTTGCGTCACTCCCTGGACCATTTTCTCTCGTCACCCGTCTCCTTCTCCTTTCCCCCTTTCGTATCTTCAACTGTGACAACGAAGCTAGGTCGAATTCAGTCGCTGTCTGAAGGCAACGTCTAGCAGGCGGCTGCCCTCATTGGATCTTTTCTGAGGTTTCCCCGATTAATGATAGCTGAACTCCTTTCCTAACAATCGGGCAATGCTATGTCGGTGCAGGACCAGCGAGGTGGTCCACCGCCACTTCCCGCGATAAACATGCACTACAGTAACGGTACCAATGATCATAACAGTTGACTTACCCGGAAACATAAATCAATCTTCCCCCTCTACGAAGGCGGGCATCCGCGTCCCCCTCAAATCGTGATTCCTTTGACGATTGGAGGAGCGTTCGCGATACTGGAAGAGATTGTGCTAAACATTCTACAAACGAAAATATCATAAAATAACGTATTTCTTGACTATAAACATTAGTAGACTCTCGGACATTTTCCGCTACTTAGCCGTAGTGAAGTATCAGGGTGGGCAGAGAAACTCGCAATCCCCCACGTGAAAAGAACACACGATATAAGAGCTTTCAAATATAAGAGTTTAGGGGAAGAAATGTTTTAAGATTTCAATATTTTTAAGTTGTGAAATTGAATTTTTATCGTTTCATTTTTTTTCGCAAGTTGTCTTCCAATATATTTTTCAGCCCCCGCCACTAAAACCAGAGAGGTGAGTTATGCGCCCTGGAGGGTTATGACGTACGAGAGCCGATCATTGGGCGAAGGAGCCTTTGGTCCTTTATAGGCGCGACCCCGCCCCCGAGGCCAGCGCGCGCCAGCTGAGCAGCACTTCCCCTTCAACGCCCTCCCGGGACACTCCACGGCCACCGACTGCCCCTCTCTTTCCTGCACGGGCAGACTCACTTAAGAGCCGCCTGGCTGGCACACCATGGACTGATTTCGAAACGAGTCAATTACTACAACCATTAGTCCCGTTCGTGTAGTGTGTGTTTTTATCGCGGGCGGTGACGGTGCTCTTCCCCTGGATAGCGAGATCCGGCGCCGACCTTCTCATTGATTGAGGGTTTTCCCTAACCAGGTATCTCCCACCAGTGGGGTCCTTGCCGAGCGGAGACAAGCTGTAAGCTTCCGACTGGTTTCGCGGCATGTGTGATGGAGTACTGCATGGTGGGATAGGACAAGGGATGAGGATAGGACAAGGAAGAGGAAGAAAATATCACGTGACCCATTTGTTAGGGTGATGATCCGGCATTCGCCTTATATTGATTGGAGAAATCACGGAAAACTACCGATCAAAGTAGCGGCTGCATGAATATTCCTCCAGTCAGCGACTATTTGGATCTAACTATACTATATAATATAAAAAAGCCATCCCAGTGTTGGGCCAGACCTTTCACAGTAGTGGGGTGGCTCAAAACTAACTTCGCTTTCATGTGAGCTAACCCTCGAGAGCGTTTTGATAAAGCTTGTTGTCTACTGTTCATATTATTGACGGCTGTTCACTGTTACCCACTGTCTATATTTTTGTTGTCCAGTGACCATATTATTGTTTCACTTGTTGTCCACTGTCCAGTGACTGCACCACCATCATTGTCATCAGTCCATTTATTGTCCGCTGTCCATTTTGTTCACTGTTTGTTTCAATGTTGATCGCACTCCTGAACCTATCGGCCTCTAAACCCGCTACAATTGTCGTACCTATTACCTTCACTACGAGTACGAACTTTCCACAAACTTCTATTTCTCCCTTTTCTTCATCACAGTGTGCCGACTACAGCTCTTATTTCATCGCATCAGCGAGTTCTTTGACGTCCCACTTTTCTTTTGCCAATTCTTGTGTCCCGTATTGTCACTCGATGTGCTCACCACTTCGAATCCATATAATCTGTCCATCTCCATTTGATTTTCTTTTCCTCTCTGCATACATCTTTTAATTTAGTTCTCTTGCGGAGATCTTCATTTCTTATTCTGTCTCCAAGCCTCACTATAGCATTTTTCTTTTTATTTTTCTTTGCCAAATTTTAAATAATTGTTTGTTTTGGCGTTTAGAGACCATGTATGAGCTCGGTATAGTGGAACTGGTAGTATGCCGGAATCGAATATCGCTTTCCTATTCTTTATGCTTTCTCTTTTATTGCTCAGAATAAAATTTAGTCCCCAAAAGCGTCTTCCAAGCCTTTGAAATTTTAGTTTTTATTTCCTTCTGTTGTCTATTTACAAATTACACTGTTTATTTCAAATATAAGTATTCATTGACGTATTCAATGTTGAAATATTTTCTTTTCATGGGAGAACATGGACCATTCGTCATTATTTTTGTTTTCTGGACGTTAATTATTAGGTCTAGTTTTTTGACATTCTTGTGACAGTTCATTTAACTTTATTTCAAGTTCTACGGCTGATTTCGCAAAAAAATATTCTGTCATCTGCATATCTTACGTTCCTGAGTTTTTGTCCAACATTTAATCCGTAATTAGGTTTTATTTTCCTAAAGATTTCTTCTTGTAGGCAGACAAATAACAAAGGAAAGATTGGAGCACCTGACTTCATTGTGCTGTGTATTAAGTTTTCCTTGTGTGTTCTGAGGTATTTTCTTATATATCTTTTGATTTGTAATCCACAGAATTAGTTAATTGAGAAGCGAATAGTTCGAGATCCGAGTCTCGAGATGTAATGGGTAATTGCCTCTGGGTTTGGGATGAACCTAAAACGAACACCACGGAGAAGGTAGCATTCTCTGCGAGCGGTGTGTCCGTACGCTTATATATCAATTTAGATTGTAGTTGATTTATCACCGCAACTTGTAATTACCTTGGGGAGCGCCTCGCGCGGAAGTTTCGCTTTGTTCCCCGTCCCCTCCGCGGCAGCCTCAGACAAGTTGGTGGGAGCAGAAGTTGGCTTTGCAATAAACATGCCACGTGGTGCCACAAGCATTGCAGGTCCTCACTCCTCACACGTCGTTTTACACAGGCAGCAAGTCGTCATCCCTTGTTCATGTAAAGGGATTCTTCCAAGACGGCGAGTCGGATTAGTAACGAAAGATGTCGCCTGCGACATTTTTAATGGGTATTCAAATGTTTGGCAGCTTACGCTGCCTTAGCCATGATTGTGATATGTGAAACAAGTGTGAAAATACTTAATAACTAATAATGAAAACCGGAAAAGTATTAACACACTACGTCAATTACATTGGACGAAAATCAGAGTACTAAAATTTAATAAGTTAAACAATTATCTACATAGACATTCCTGAATTCTGTTTTTCTTCGATTAAAAAAACTGGTGAGAACCCACTGATGGTTCGCAGCCAAAGCTGCAATTTGCAAATTTTAACCTAACCGCCGCTCGCCCGCCCGCCCCGGCACACCATCTCCATCATCACCGCCATTTCCGCCCCGTCCCTCTCTCTCCGCCCCACCCTGCCCCTTCTCAGCCTCCGTCCTTCTCAAGTTTTCTCCCCCATTCATTAGTGGCTACATACATTTTCATAGGAATATATTTCCAAATTTTACCTTAACACTTTCAATAGTTTTTTGCTCTCCATTTATATTAATCGCTTAGTTTCTCCTTGATTATTTCCATTTAATAAAAATAAGTCGGAATCTGTGTAAGTAGATCTAATACAAACAGTAGCTCAAAGGCGCTTTATTACTCCCTGATTAACTATCATTTACCAAAAATCGCTGTTCGATATCATATAGCTCTTAAAAATGATTGGTAATTTGCCTAGTTGGTGAGATTTTCTGAACAAAAAAATGAATCGAATTGTACGAATTTTGGTTGTTTTGAAATTTATGATCTTAAGAAATCACATGTACTTACAACTTTAAATACTCCATATCGTTTCTAGGGTGTATATAATTCACCCCCAATAGTCGCAGTGTCGCAATTGTAAGTGAATTTTATGAAACTTGGCAATTTCAGCCGTGTTGATCTGACATAATTTTATGCATTTTCTTTGTGTATGAATACAGAATTTTCCAATATTTTAAGATATTTGTTTCCCTCATAATAATTCAAAAGATTAGAAGTACATAAAATTTGAATAAAATAATAAAGAATAATACGAAAGGTATTTCCTTCCCATTCTCTGAAATCTTCATGTATTTTTTGGAAGCGACTGATTTCACGTCAAGGGATCAATAAAGCGCTGCTGCGTTAACAGCTTCATGGAATCCTCACATCGGCGGCATACTTATTTCATTGCAAACCCATCTGATTGGGTTAATATTAATTTTTACACCCAAAATACGCTGGGCTCCAAGTTACGCCAGGTCTGCTCAATTGCAGGTGGGGCCAGGCTGCCCGGGGTGGCTCTCTGCAGTGGCCCGCCTTTCACTAGACTAGATCCCGTAGCGCTCCCCCCCCCCCTCCGATGGACTAACTCAACGATACCGGCGCCCTGCAGATGAGCGCTGGGTCAGGGCATGCCAAGTGGGCCGCTCACTTGAATAATCCCCAGTTGCGCCTTGTCTGCGAAGAAGGAAAAATCCACCCGTCCTCCGTTCGCAACCCTGAGTTGGCCCGCTGCCACAGCCCCATCGTACGGAGATCAGGCCCCCTTATATCACGGTCGCCCCTCCCCCTAGGCCTCGAGCGAGCCGCCATACATTGGCGCACGGGACGCCCTGGATACAAAAAAGCACACAGAAACCTTGTTTTATCCCCATCTGTTCATGGGTGCACTTTGTGCATACCCTATGAGTCCCAGAAACTGTTGATATAAAAAAAATTAACCATCTGATGAGGTTTTGTCACATGTTGAAGAATAGTAGTTTATGCAATTAGTTTATAATGTTAAGCATTGTTGCATGG
This sequence comes from Gryllus bimaculatus, assembly GCA_017312745.1. Taxonomy (NCBI): domain Eukaryota; kingdom Metazoa; phylum Arthropoda; class Insecta; order Orthoptera; family Gryllidae; genus Gryllus; species Gryllus bimaculatus. Next base: position 9,842,030 of record BOPP01000036.1, read on the forward strand.
TCAGCAACGTATAGAATTTCGAAAACCTGCAAAATAATATCTATTAAATTCAGAAGTGGTAGTATAAATCTTGTGGAAGTCTGTGATGAATAAGAATGTTGAAATAATCGAAATACAAGAATTAAGTGTTTTAATATTTATTAAAACTTATAATTTCCAAAGTCAACTTTCGGGAACACGTTTCCTATCTTCAGTGAGTATATAATAAACTACAAAACGAGAAATATAAGTACGATATTTTCCATTTCTTAATATTGTACTTACATTTCTTCTTTTGTAGTTGCTATTCTATACTCATTGGAGTGTTCCTGAACATTGGCTTTGGGAATTATATATTGTTGTTTTTGTTGTTGTTTTAATTATGTCACTTTTCTGTAACAAATTTCCTCTCTCAAGCCAACTTTCTGATATTGGACGAGTTTGGAGTAATCCTCCGTTATACCTGATTTACGTTGCCTTCACTTGGAGTAAACCTTAGTTTTACTTTATATGTAGTCCGTAAGCCGTTCGTTGTCAATGATCAAGAAGACCGCCCGTAGCTTCTCTGCTTACGCGTTTTCATAAACAATAAGATTAATACATATTAACACTCCTAATTATTGTTGTTCGATTACTTCTACATTCTTATCCATCTAAAATATATGCCTATCTGATAATCTGTTCCATTTACACGCATAGTCTTCAAATTTGTTTGTTTGTAAATATTAGAATGTACACTCGCGTACGGTACCAGGCCCTTCGTGATGAAACGCAAAGGTCATGACCTAGCCGGTCGATGTGGGTTAAATATGGCGCTATTTCCATATTTCCACATTCAAAACAATACTTTTCGAGTACAAGGTGTGGAATGTTTACACAAGTCCAGTTAATAATTTCACATTTTTGTGTCATCTACATTTCGCGTTTCTAAAGAAAATTTCCTAACAAGAATGATGTAAAAATACCTTTTATTTACTTTGAGAAACCAAATTTTGAAAAAAAAATCATTAAAAATTTCATAATATTTAAACAATATCTTCCTTTTTTGGTCTGCGCAAATTTATTCGAATTTATGCTTATTTTAAAACAAAATAGTCAAGCCTGTGCAGCAACCACTATACTTCTATTGCGACAGATCAAAGCGTATAATTCAATTCATATCCGTTGACACGTACGGTTTCTTAAACTTTATTGATCGTCATAAGTTCTATCGTATCAATCTCAATTTTGTCTCCCTGTTGCTTTTTTCAGAACGTGGCCGCGCCCTGTCACTACTTCTCTTCCCTCCTTGTATTTTGTTTTTCTTTATCTGACTTTCCCTTTTTCACGAGTATGCTGGGGAGATCGGACACTGCTGAAGAGAAGTGGGGCAAGGAGAACAGAGCCTAGGAGAAATCCCCTTCTCCCTGTGCAAATCGCTGCAGCCAATGGCAGCCGTCCAACAGCTACCCCCCAGCCCACCCCACGCCACCTCATCCCCACTTACATCGCCCCCGCCCGCTCTTGACCTTGGCCGAGGTGGCGCCAGGGGACGAAAGACCTGTAGTTCCAAGGGGGGAAGGGTGAGGTGTTGTTGACATTCAGGGCTGAAATTGAACGTCATCGGTTTGTGGTCGAATAGTTCAACTTTGAGTGTTTTAGCCGTGATTCCGACTCTAATTCCAATGAACTGATATTTAAGCTGTCGACTGGGCTGTTCAATTACAAAATAACATTTTGTCAATACAACTTTAATTTTACTCTTTGCAGAAAGTTTTTCCAACCGACTATAACATAGAAGTAACGTCGACTGAACTAAAATATGTGGATGTACAAAATAACACATTTTCCACGTATTCCATATATAAAACACATTTCCACATAATTTATAAATTTACAAAATATGTGGAAAACGAAATGTGAAATGTACAGGTTTCTGGATCTTTTATCAATTTGGATTTTGACAATATCGTGTTCGGTGTAGATGAAACTATTGTTGTCTGTGAAGGAATGAATGACGAAAATGGAGTTCTGTGTCTCTGCCTCTCTTTTTCTCTCTCTTCTAACGAGAAGGAACTATAACGAAATTCATGGCCCAAAGAAAAATCAGTAGAAAAAGAAGACTGATTCGGCTATAAGAACATCTCAAAACTGCACTGAGAAAGCAAAATATATGAGAACATTAGGGATTTAGATTGAGAGAGACTTTCAATACTACTGGAGGAAATAACTATTTCACGAACAATGAAGCGAGTGATGGGTATATAAATTACATTCACGCGTGTAAGATTCGATTTTGTTTTATTTCATTTGTTCAAGTGAAATAAAAGTAAAAAATGTGTTATTTTAGAACAACACAAATATTTCGTGGTCCATTAAGAAATGCCTTTATTCTTGTAAATAAGGTAAATTTTAAAGAAGGTCAGAAACATCACTCAAACATTTTGGGAAATAGAGTAAGCGCTCTGTGTGTGGTGGAGAATACCTTTAATGCCCTTGCGCTCGCTCGTGTGCTCAGTAGTGTGTGTGAGAGAAGAGAGAGAGAGCAGAGAGAGAGAGAGAGGGGGTAGGATGGTGCGTGAGCGTGAGAAAGAAGGGAGGGGAGGAGTGTGCAGAGGGGAATGGAGGAAGGGGGTCGCGGGGCGATGCGCAGAGCCAGTGCAGGTAGGAGGGTGCGGCAGAGGTGACAATACAGTTCGCGGGCCAGCGACAGGGGGTGGACATTGGCGGAGCCCGGTTAGGCGAAGTAGCCGGAGGCGGGGCGGCTGCGGCGGTGGCGGCGGCGGCGGCGGAAGCGGAAGTGGAGGCCCTCGCTGGGGGCGGGGGCGAGCGTGCATTATTAAGCGTCGCGCGCGTAATCGGCGCACAGCCGCGGTCGATAACACTGCGGGCAGGCGCGCCCACCCCACCTCCTCCCACCCGCCCCCCTCCGCGCTCTGTAGCGACTCTTTTTCTTCCTCCTCGCAAGGACTCCTGGCTCTTGTTACGGGAGGACTCCCGTCCCCCTGGGCTGCAAAATGAAAAGTACGCTTATTTCGAGCCTGAAAAGGACGGCGAGGCGATTACACTACGCCAGCGGCCGTTGTGTGGGAGTTCTCTAATTGCTTCTACTCATTCTTTTTCTCACCAAAAGACGAGGAACGAAAGACGTGTATTTTGAACAACCTGAAAGAGTAAATGCAACTGAAGATAATGATAATATTAGTCATTTTAGCAATGAGGGAAAGAATGAAAACGATTATAAAATTTCTATGTAACTTTACAATTTTTCAGATGCCATTAAACAATTTAAAACGATATACAAGTTTAAGTACTAAGTACGAGTAAAATCTTATCTCTAAAGTATTTTAATAAAAAACGTATTCCTGGTGTATATTTCAACAAGTGACATCGATTTCACTCTCGGTGGATTCCAGTTCGGAATCCACGGCCTGTCGACCAATCACATTCCTAGAATTTCCCGAATCCACAGGCAGAATTGTATTCTCTTTGCAAATCGCCCTTTTCAATTTGTTGAAGTTGGTACTCCACTTGAAATTTAGGAAATAGAGAATTTGACAACTCTACAATTATTGTCGGAAGAATCAAGGAAGCATTATGAACAATCTTATACAACACTTTTGGAATGAAGAAAAAATAATTGGGTGAATTATTTTAGCGATAACGTTTTCAAGGATTACTTTACAAAACTTTCTCAACATTATAACCCTTCTTGTTATGGTAGATTTACTCTGTTAAGAACATCGTTCAATGTAAATACTTGGTGAAGTAAAAGTAGAAGCTTACTCTTAATTCTTGTACTTGCAATTCAAATTAAACAAAATCTGTTCATAATCTATTCTGAATATTTCAAGGTCATAGAGAAAATATGGTTTTCTACTACTCGTGCATAATGGCTGTTATTCACGAGTTGGTTTACGACACGAGCAATGTAGGAGCGGGCGTCATAATTTCTACAAGTGAATAATAACCTTCATTATGCGTTCATTGAAGAAAATATTATTCTGCTACATTACTGATCCTATACAATTAGATACTGTACTGAGCACTCAAAACCAAATTATTATTTATTTTTTCAGTGATATATAATGCATTAGTTAATATTTGTACTGTTATTCTAAAAGTCTAAACATCCCTATAACATTGTAATGTACTGCAGGTCCTGGGTGGATTCCTTCCATTTTGATCAATTTTTTCGTATATTTTACTTTGATCCGTTGAACAAATGGTGACATTGATCATTTTTTTTTTGTTTCTGGAATAGCTTCACTATGCCCACATCTTTTTGAGCTTTCCTTTAGCAAGTTGTTGTTGGAGTGGAGCCGGGAGATGTAAGTTGATATTTTCTTAACAATGCTATAATCTCAAATCTGTTGTTCATTTACCGATGCAAATCACAATTCTATGACTCAACAACGAAATTTTCTAGTTTTCATGTGATACTAACTCTGCTTAGTATGAATTTTTATTTATCATTCAACTACAGTAAAAGGTTGGAAAAGGGATTCTGAAAGCCTCTGATTTTGAGGAGCTCAAGAAAACTTGCCAAAATTATTCTTCTCCTTCATAAGTCCCATACATATTTTTCACTGTTCTGGAGAAAATATCAAATCAAATCTAAATTTACGATTGTCAACTCAGGGTGGGTAGAGTAAGAGAAGTACCTTACGGCGACGAGGAATAGCGGATTGTATGTGATAAGCAGGGTCAGACTGCTGGTGGAAGTTTGTAAGGACAAACGCAGACAAGATGTGTCGAGTTCCACTGTGTTAGTTGGAGATAAGGGTTTGGTCTTCGACCGTCACAATGTAACCGTGAATTTTAAAACTACCTTGCGTTTATGCAAAATTTCCAACGCATTTTATGTCACTATTTTTTTCCTGCAAATACATTATTTAAGTCTCGCAAGGTCAATCTCTTACGTTTGCCATCTCCCTGTGGGTAATGTCAACATTAATATACAGGTTGAGCCACGTAACTTTGAAGTGGAAGTGAACGAAGGAATGGAGCTAATTGATATATGTTTTTATTTATATATTATCACTTTATTTTACGGGATATTGAGGAAACTTTTTCAAATGGAACTATACATTTTTAGTCTATCATGACGAGCCTAAAAAGACAAATCTAATGATATTCATATTGTTAGATAAGATTTTTTTCATCGATTTGAGTACACATATTATAAATCGTCTTTTTAAGCATATTAGTATACGCTAAAATTTAGCATATGGTTCCATTAAAAAAACAAAGTTGACCTTATATTTTTACAGTACAAAAAAGAATGCAAAGGCGAAATAAGCTGTAATCAAGTAGCCCCTGTTAATGCAATCGACTGTCCAAACGGCATCTTCGTATCTTGCACGGTTGAGGACAAGGAGACACAAGGGATGTTGTCACTTAGTCGTTCCACCCTGTTTATTTATACGCAACACATATACGAGTACGAATGTCGGTCAGAAAGTAATGCCCCACATTTTCCCCTTCATGAAGGATAATGGTAGACAGTTGTAGTTGTTAACCATTCAAAGTTTCGTATTTCCAGCGTTAGTATACGAAGTTTCAAGTGTCTCCTGCAGATGGCAGTTCCTTAACAAACTGTTAAAATGGAGGCTGTTGACGACGTACGCCACAAACAGCAACTGGCTGGATTCTTTGTTGCGAAGAAGGAAACTGTTATAAACATCCACAAATGCTTGTGTGCATTGTATGGAACCTCTGCTGACGCCAGAAATACCGTTGGACGTTTGGGTAAACGAGTTTGGGCTTCAGAAAGTAAAGAATGCGATCTCCGTGATTTGCCACGCTCCGGGCAACCCATCATAGCGACGAGTCCTGACATGTTGATCATTGTCTTTTGGGATGATATCATTCATGTTGATGTTATGCCCAAAGGCACTACCATCAATCAAGTTCTTACATAAACACTCTGAATATCCCAAGAAGCATTTCCCGCGAGTTCAATCCCAGAAGAATTGTGCACACTCTTGCACGATAACGCACGCCTACACACAAGTGTTGCAACAAGAGAAGCACCGACAAAAATGGACTGCGCTTCCCTATCCACCTTACAGTCCGTCCTTAGCCCCCTCTGATTGCCATCTCTTTGAGCCACTGAAAAACGCCATTCGCAGAGGAAAAATTGAAGATGACCCGATGTGACGTTAAGGCAACGCCGCCAGGAAAAGATTTGGTACCGACAAGGTATGCCCGACCTTGTTTCACACTAGCGCAAGGCTGTTCAAGTCGATGGAAACTAGGTGGAAAAATAGAGCCTGTATAATAAAAGTGTATTCATTCTATGTGCAAATTTCAGATTCTTTCAATAAATATATCTTGAAAAAAAAAATGAGGGGCATTTTTTGTGACCGACCCTCGTATGTGGGTCACGTAGGGGCGTGTGAAGAATAGAAGTTTCAATATTTGCCGCGTCGAATACAAGCGCGACGGAGACGAATTGCCCACTCGCGAGGGGTGGTTTGCCCCCCCCCCACCCCGAGGGGGACGCAGCCAAATAAGCTGACCAGCCCTGCGCGGTGGTTGCTTTTTTCTTGAGGTAGCGGCGAACGCAGTACATAGGAAATGCTCAGTATTCCCGGGTGCAATTTTATAATTTGCGACGGTTTTCCTAATTGGTGTGTACCGCAGTCACGGTTGAGCATCAAAAATAGAACAGTTTTTTTTTCTACTACCGTTGCATAATTCTCTCATTTGATGGCTGCAACCCGTTGCATAATAATATTAATTAGGATACATGTTTTATTATGATACTGGTTCTTGACCAATCACAGAGACGTTTACAAACCAAATATTGACAATTTATTATTGATAATCATTCGAGTAAATGTTTCGTTTGTGTACATTAAAATTGCATGTAATACTATATTACGCTTGTCAGTTTTAATTTATTTTATTATTAGTATTTTTACGACGGGCATTATTCAAAATAAATTGGATAGTAATTTCACTTTTAGTCTATTTGACTAGTGCAGTGGTAGTGCTAGAAGGCACAGTTGACTGACGCAACGGAAGTCATTTTGTGTTATATGTTGCTGTTGTGTGATTAACCTTAAAAACCGGTCAATTCTTTAGTTTAAAATGTCTAATGAATCATAGGCTGAGCCTGTACCTCCAGAAATAGGGCAAAAATAGTGATCTAAGAATTCTTGCCGCAACTTTTGTTCTCTCTCGTGGCAGCTTAGGGAAGCAATGTAAAAGTTTAACTTATAAAAGTTACCATAAGTCATAGGAAAAGTACAGTATGAAATTCGATGAAATGGGTATTAGTACATTCGTGTGAAATTTTGCGATACTAGCTCTACCGTAATATCACACTCGTGTATTGAAACCCCTCATTACATCTTCGTTTCATTCTGCACTATTAAAAGTGCTGTACTCCTAAATGTGACGATGCAGAGGTGTTAGCCGAGCGTTTGCGGATTTCTTTTAGAAAAAGCACTAGTCCACAGTGAGATCGCTTTGTAGATTGCGGAGAAGGCAGCTCGCGGGGGAACACTAGAACGCGGTGCTCAGATGCAGTAATTGCTTGCGGCGTTTCTGATGTATTTCAAGGTATGTGACGATTCCGGTTGAAACTGTACAGCGACCGATTTGCAATAAACTGTTGCTGCGCGACATTAATACAAAGAAAGCCAAATTCGTGAGAGAGGTGCATGGAAGAAGCGATGTCCTAAGAAAGCTCTTACAATGGACATTGGTGCGAGGAGAATGAAGATTTTGGCGGGGTGCTGAAGAAAACTTCGCCCGACTTCCCAGAGGCTTCGTGCAGCTGCGAGTCGGGCGACCTCAAACAGCCTTGCCAGATTATTTTTCGCATAAGTCATGATTTTTAACAAACCTTCATGGAAAATGCGTTACTTGTTAAAAAAGCGAAAAAAACAACAAAAAAAATAATAAGTAATATTTTAGTTTAAGTATCGAAATATATTTTGGTACGCATGATATTGAAAATATCACCGTTGAGATGTTATAAATGGCCTTGTAGTGCCGAAAATAATGATTTTGTAAAAAATAGATTAAGGATCTGTTTTGTACATGAGTACTGGTTAATGAAATGTAAATATGAGGATTTTCATTTTATTTTTGAGCCAAGTTGTGTGTACTATTCTATTTGAGAGCCTTAGTTAGTTATAAAATCTTGTGTACAATTTTTTTAGTAAGATATTGTCAAATACTGTGCTGTGTCTGAAAATTGCAACACCCAGAAGGAATGGTGGGAATCACTTGAAAATCAGTGGAAGTGTAGAACAGTGTATCCAAAGGAAGTGATTAAATTTGCATAGCGATGGCGTGTACGTGAACCTACCAGTGCCCTCCTTCGTATGTCAAATCAGGTCAGTGTTACGCCACACGCAGTCAGGATAGAGGCTTCAAATATCGTGGAAACGTGCTAGGAAGTGCCGGTATGGCTCGCCGACGTCAAAAGGCACAATATCAGCATCTGAGTGAGTTGGAACGGGGCAGAATGATCGGAAAGCAGGTTCCTCATACCGGACATGGGCCCGAACAGGATGCGCTGCAAGGAGTGCGTGCCAATGGATAGAGGATAGTGGAGGATAGAGGAGGATTGTACACAGCGACGAGCGGGTCCAGGGCCATGCAATGTGACCGCAGCGTGAGATGGACCGCCCTCTTGTCCGCGTGGCCGCAACCGACGGAACGGCGTCGTCCACAGTGTCGGCTCGACTTTGGAGCACTGCAACGGGTGTGGTCAAATCTGCGTCGACGGTTTGGCGCTACCTGCTGAGGGCTGAGCTGGTGGCAGGCATACCACTGCGTCGACTCCAATGGTTACTCATCTTTCAACTAATTATAGTTAAAATGGTGGGAAAGGATTCTGGAACTCAAGAAAACGTGCGCAGATGATCTTCTCCCCCATACATCATACAGCTTTTACTGTTTTTGACTAAATAAATCTGGATCAGATCTCCCGTGCCCTTTTTACCTCTCCTCGTCGTAGGCAAGCCGTCTCCGTCTCACGCTGGCAACAGAACGCCATATTCGTATATCCGCCAGATCTCACCATGCAATAACGCCACCTTCCGTGACACAAACCTAATACTTACAGTGCTAACGACCATAGCAGTTGACGCTCCGCGAATTCCCACGTCGCGACGGCGGTGCGCTTCCGAGCAGCGCGGCGTGTAGCAGAGCATTGGTTTGAATGGAGACCTTCCCACGTGCAGCGGGCGTGCGCTGCTGCGGCAAGCGGCGGAGAAATCTCGCCACGCGAAGCGGAGGAGGGCGTACGCGCCACCGCTGGAAGAACACAGCTTTAAATGGGAGCCTTCCCACTGTTCCGCCGGTCTCTGCGATCCCTTTGTTCGTCGTCGCCAGAGGGTCGGCGAAACCTACTCCTGCAGACCCCACCCTCTTCCACGGCGGGCGGCGGTGCGGCCGTGGCTGCGGCGGTGGCGGCGTCGGAAGGGCTCTGCTGCTTGAAGGAAGCGCGGCGCCGTGGCGACGTGGGAAGGCGCCCTTACGAAATAATCAAACAATCAGACCCCGAAGAGAACGTTCAACCATGAACTGAATCTAAACAGCTTCCAATTTTTATTCTTGAAGTCAACCCATCTGACTTAAAACGCTGATTAGTGACATTAAAAAATGTGAAAACGCTTCACTACTTCCACCCGTAGCTAGATGATTAAAGTTAATACAAACGCAAGCAACGACGTTCGAAATTTAGTGTCCTTCTTCAATGAAAAGAAGACAGAGTACCATACGTACAGTGACCCGAAAACGTGAAACGAAAGTGCCATCATAGGGGAATTCACACTACGTTCAGTGATAAAGGATTCCATACCGCGCTAATATAAAAAGAGATAACACCAGTGTTAAGGGATTCGAAAAGCTTTGTTTTACATTATCGGGATGGGAGAGCTAGAATCTTTAATGGACGACTTTGTACAACCCACCTTCCCTGTTTCTTGCAATGGAGATTTCTGAAATGATAAAAAACTACGACTGACAGCACATATCGGCGTTAGGATCTTTTTTCCAACATTAAGTAAATCAAGAGTATGTGTTACCTGTTCTGGGATTAATCAATTACCCGTCTTCACACGTTACTCGTGCGTGCATGTATCATCACGCGTATGTCCGCCCTGGCGCACAGAACAGCTGCTCACGGAGAACACATCCCCATGGAGCATTGAAATAAGGCACCGGTCGTGAATAAATCATTTAACCGCTTCGAGGTTGCGAGAATGTTTCCGTTGCGAGGCCCATCCCGGCACAGCTGGGCTCGGCTCTTGTTTTTTTTTTTTTTTATTTTATTTTTTTTTTTATGCGTGCTAACGGTGTCTTGTAAGTAGAAACAAAAATATCTTACGTTTCTCAGTAAACGAACAATTGGCCAGGTTTTATGTTGAACTAGTGTTCCCGTGCGAGAACTCTCGCATGTTAAACCCCACCCAAATTTTTCGTAAGGGAATCGTGAAACTGTAACGTGGAAACATGTGGCCTCTTTCAATTGTAGTTCCCTCCTCAATTAGGTACACAGCACTTGTAGATCACGGCAAAACGTTAAATGAATGGTTGCACTACACGCGTAAGAAACCATCTTCATCGGTATCAAGCAACGTTTAATATTACTTCTATTTGTTGATGTGATAGCGAATCTTAAATTAATAATTATGTGAATAAACCTCGTCAGTCTGCGCAAACCACGGTGTACACAGAAAGCGTAAATACTATAAGGTGGAGGAATATGAATCTTGTAAACGCGACGTCACAAAAATTATCACCAACACCAAGGGCTGAAATATAGGTCATGGAGGAATATATTATGTATTCCTCCATGTATAGGTGGTATTGGTAGTATCGATAAGCACAGAACCGGCAAAAAGTTTAATAGCATGTCCAAGAATATCTCATCGTGTATATTACGGTGTGAAGAAATTTGAGCCATTTGGCCTCAAGAATTTCGTTTTTAAGGCCCTAGAACGCTTCGTTTAGAAGTTATTTAACGATATAACTGACCGAGGGTTGCGTTACATGAATATTTCGACAAATGCGTTTTTCAAGAAATTCTTAATATTTTCAAAGTCAATGGATAATTATCGCGTCTCCGTGAAATTCTCTTTCTTTAGAGACCTCGTTTATAGAGATTGGTTGCGTGTGAGAGCCGCAAAAGGTATGTTTACTACTGAAATAATATAGGAGACGATCCTGTTAACTGCCCGCGTCAGCCGGGCAGCACATGACCGGAAGCAGTTCCCAAGCGTATATTCTTGGAATAGTTTTGCTCTTTTTTTGGACTGCAATTCGCTGTTTTCTTAGAGATAATAAAAACAATCACTAAGACGCGGCGTTTCAAATGTTCACCCTTGGCTCTATTTGTACCAAAGGGAGGTTATGATTGTTTCTATTTGAGATTAAGCGCAAAATTTGAATTATTTTCGGCTCCTGTATGTAAACATGATGAAATAATGGAACTCATCTCCGTCAACTAAATATATTTATTTTTACAGAACCAGCTTTCGACGGCTATGCCGTCATCACCAGTCTCGCTGGGTGTAGCAAAATCGCAGAGTATGAGTGTGAGTTTCCATATGAGATTTTGAAAGCTACTCTTGAAGTAATCCTTATGCATTTATTGGCCAGAAAAAAATCGTACAGAACTTTCAATAATCTACAGAACACAAGAATTCAGGAATATGCCTGGATTTGCGCCGCTACTGAAATTTATCAGAAATAATAAAATATGTTCTACTTTCAGTGAATGTGTTAAACTGCTAAGTGTGATTCTCACCATTCCCATGACATGTGAGACAGAAAGTTGTTTTGCTGTCTAAAAAGGATTAAAACTTTCCTTCGTAATACAATGGCAAAAGACAGAATTATTAGCTCTTGCAATGCTTTCAAATGAGCGTGACATTACCGAAATGACACTTTAATGAAAGAGTTATCACAAAATTTACGACGAGCAAAGAAGTATTTACGTGAGCCGATTCGCTGGCCGAGATCGCTAAGGCAGAAGTGCTGTAGCGATCTCAGACCGAAGGATCGCGGGTTTGAGTCCCGCCTCAGGCATGGTTGTATCGTGTTCGTCCTTTCACCCACTGTCATAATCATATCGTGTCATCCTCACAGTTACCATACCGTTACAAGCAATAGTGGTCGCTAATGACGTAGAAGTTGATGCGACCTTAAATATCAAAAATAAAAGAAGGGCGTACAAGGAAAGACTTCTTTTATAAATAGGTATATACGCAATTTTTTATTTATAATTTTAAATAATGGTAACTTATGTTGTGGAAATAGTAATGTCTCGAAGAAACACGAGAAATTTTATGTTCAGTGTATTTCTGCAAAGTAAATAAATTTATCGTATATCTGTCTCAGCATCGGAGCCACTTAATCCACACCATAGAATCCCTTAATGCTATTATTCTGCAAACCACCAACTTTTGTGGGCACGAGTCGCCATTGCTTCGAGCACATTTCAAACTACATTGCAATTGGAGCGACACCGCCTATAAAGTTGAGCGAGAAATTCCAAAACTACTTTTTCTTATTTTTCCATGTTTCGGAAATATAGAGTCCGTCGAAAATGGAACCACTTTCTTTACAGTTCTTCCCTACATCTATTAAAAAATTAAAGAAATATTTTTGAGCTGTTTCTGAGAAACTATTGTTTAAAATTTAAAAACTGGCTAAGTTTGACGCGTTTGATTTTAAATTACGCAAAATAATACTCTTTTTTTAATTGAACATCATCTTATTTGAAGATGTTTCTGATGAGCACATTTAAGTTAAAACTAGTGGTGCTAACACAGCACGTACTTTCTCGCCTTTAGTAATAGATATGTAATACTTTTTATACTAGTTATGTGATTCACTTATTTAAATAAATTATACAAATGAATGAATGTTAAATCACTTGAAATTTTAACTATTCCTTTTCCTCTACATAAAGCACCTTCGACATTTTTAAAACCAAAAATAACTCCAAAGTTTTTTTAAATTTTAAAATTAAGGTTAAATTTTGTTGTTTGGTAGAACCGATGAAGAACATTTATGCGAATGGTGCAGGTTTCACTTTCGTTGAAAACCCTAATGTTTCGAAAGTTGCAAAAATTCAAAACTATTTCTACATTCTAATTTCCATCCATCAAAATTTATATGTAATTATAGCCATCAAATATCAGCTTTGCTGTAAATCTGGTTAATATTAAAGGTAAGATTTTCTAGGAGTGAGAATATTTCCATTGCTCACAGTACACCAAGGGAAATAAGAACTTGCCGCTTGATCTAAGTCAAATTAATTTTTTTTTTTTTGCTTTACCGAACATTGGTTGTCTCATAATGACCTAAACACATTCCAAATTCCTAGTTTTTACCTAGCAGGATCGTACTGTAGAGCGAGGGAAACAAATATCGCCCCTGCTTACGAAGGTTCGTGTATTTACGTAAGAAATGATATTGATTATATCTTCTTGTCAGAATTCAATTTATATACAGTTGAAATTTTTTTTGAAATAACAGTCGTACATCTTACAACGCTCAAAACTATTGTACTTTGCATCTACAGATCTCCAACAAAGCGAGCTTTAGATCATTTCATTTTCTTAGAAAATCTAGAGATAACTCTGAACAAAATTAGTAATCTATCTTTTAAATTCTTTGTTATATGTGGAAATTTCAATCTTGATTTTCTGAGTGAATCCCACGAAAAGGTGTAGTTTTTTTCCATTTACTGCATTATTTTAGTTTAGATATTACAGTAAATGTACCTCCTTGGAATACATTTAAATCACAAAAAGCAATAGATTAAATTATAATTAACAAAACCACAACTAGATATGAAATAAAAACTACTAATATCGGTTACAGAGTGACCACGATGCATAAATTCTTACAATTACTAATAACATGAACACTGACACAATTAATAATACACACGTGTTCAGAACATTTACTTAGGTTAACATAAAAGTATTTACAAAAAACTTGCTGAAGGAATCATGGGACGCAGTTTATAATGCTGTTGACACAAATAAAAAATATAATATATTTTGCTCGAAACTTTCATTTCACTTTAACGAGTGCTTTCCTCTCTAAAAGAGAAACATTTCACGGAAAAATAATACTTGGATCACACAAGGAATTAGAAAATCGTGAAAAGACAAACGTACGCTTTTCTTTATTTCTAAACATTATATCACCACGTTCCCATGTCTATTTTCGAGAATTCAAAATTTTTTTAAGGAAAGTAATAGTTCAGGCAATAATAATCACAAATAATCAAGATATTTTGAATTATAGTAACAAAACTACAGGAATTTCAATTACTTCAATAGTTGGTACATCCAATCAGGTAGTAGTTGGAATATCGTACAAAATATGATCACATATGATACTTAGTCAATGTTGTTTTAAAGGATAATGAAAGAAAAGCAAGTAATCAGGAAAAAGTGGCAAATCTCGTCAACCAACACTTTTCTAGAATAGTGGCTGAACTCACAAAGAGACAAAACCACGATTTCATAAGTTTCAAATTGGTTTTGTAATAACAAATTAATAGTTAATGAAGGAAAAACAGTTTCAATGCGTTTTTGCATTTTCAATCAGCAATCGCACACTTCATTGAAAATACACAGTAAGCAAGCTGATGAAATAGTAACAAAACTAGGTCTCTCAATTCAGTCAAACCTCAACCGGAAGAATATAACAGAATTAAACACTAAATTAAGGTCATTATGTTACACATTCATAATTCTTTCAAATTTTGTCAGCCTTCTTGCAGCTTGTTGCTTGTATTTTGCAAATGCGCATTCCCGCCAGAGATATGGCATAATATTGTGGGGAAGCTCATCAGGTAGTACTCAGACCTTTAGATTGCAAAAGAAAATTATTCGAATAATGAAAAAATGCCTCCGCGTGATCCCTGAAGCCTCTCTTCATTGAGCTTGAAATATTACCATTACCTTGCCTATTTATTTACAAATCTGTATTATATGTGAAAACTGACTTACTTAACGCTGGGAACATATTTTCATGCAATACTGATATTTATAATTACAACGCACGTCGTATAAATCACATTCATCATGTGTGAGTATCAACAGCTCATTATCAGAACTTCACATAAAATACATGTACTTTACTTTACAACTCATTTCCAGATGAAATTAAATAATTGAAGTCGGTCCACAAATTTCAGTTAAAAGTAAAATATTTTCTGTTGCATAACTGTTTCTATACAATTAGAGACTATACTGATCAACAAAAAAATTTATTTAACAAAACAGTGATATATAATGAATTAGTTAACGTTTGTATGAAATAATAAAAAAAGACTTAAGATGGTTGTAACCAATGATGTATTTCAGCTTCCGGTTCAATGTCCCCCATCTCGATCAAGTTTTTGTCCAGTTTTCCTGATTTATTGCGCAAATGCTAAGATGACCCCTTGTTTTGCTTCTGGGCGTAAATGTAGCTTCATTATGCGCACGTTTTGTTGAACTCTTCAATTGCTTGTAGTGGTAGGAGTAGAGGTAAGGGCGAGTTACTATTTTGTTAGCAATGCAGAAAAATCTGCAGTTTGCTTATCGTTGCAAATACGTTTTCTATAACTCGGGTACGAAAATGTCTAGTTTTTCAAACGTTGCTAATTTCGCGCTTTTTTTATTTATATTTAACTTTTATTCATCTGTCAACTATATATACTTGAAATGATGGGAAGGAATTCTGTAACTCAAGAAAACGTGCGCAGGTGATCTTTTCCCCCAAACGTCACAAACAGTGTTTACTGTTAAAACTAAAATAAATCTAAATTGCTCAACTGAATGAAGCGCGTTACGCGCACGGTGTTGTCGACTTGCGCGTTTCCTTCCCGTTCATCTAAAAAGCGCGCGAACGTCTGCCTTCGGAATAATGGCTTGTTATTTTGCAAAATTGTTACGTTTACAATTTTTCAACATTTAAGAATTAATGGCGGGAAGTACATTATACTCAAAATACTGTAAACATATAATAATTTTGTATTATATATTTTTATTCGAACAATTTATTGACAGTTGCAGTAAATTAGTAATGAACACTCTTAGAATTTCTGAACAATAACTATTGTAACATTTTCTAATATAAAATGATATCAAAAATATGTCTAACACAATAAAATGAAATTTCTTGTAAAAACGACTAATTTTTCACACAAATCATGAAACAATAAACCCCTAGTTGGCCAAAGAATAAAACTTGCGAAGGAAAACAGACAATTAACTGGCGTCGATGGACATTTGAAGTATTTAAGATACGAATTTCAAAACCAAGTATTTAATTACTGCCATCCCTGATCATTGCAAATCGTACAGCATTTGGTGCAAAACGTAAATATTTTTAAGCACATATCAATACAAATTTGGCAATTGAGGGATCTAGTTTCAAAACCCGACTTTTCCACCTTCGATTAAAAATGAGATTTTGGTTTCAATAGGGATTCGTTGCAATTATGCGTCGTTCTATAAAATGAGTTGTAACAAAACGCGTTTTTTGTTCACTCCAGGGGGCTTCATAATAATGTGTTTTTTCACGCAAAGTACCTGAAAAGCACTGAAATTTTCGAAAAATTATACATGGCTTTATTTTAAAATCTGTCTTATGGAACAGATTTTATTCAGAAAAAATAGCATAACTTTAATACTTTAGTTGCAGGAAGACGAAAAAATTCGTCGGGAATTGTATATGCAGCCAGAAAACAAAATAATCACCTCGTTACAAAACGTCGAAACATATTTATGAAGCATTTCTTTTAAATATTGCATATTGTACACTTTATCGTGTTATTTTTGGTTTGTTACTGTTAAAAAATTATTTCTCAACACCTCGCTCTCCATGCAATATGACGGCCAGCGTCTTGTCTGGCTTTTCAGTGTCCATGCTGTGGCCACGGGTTCGTGACGCAAACTGGTGTTGCGCAGAACGAGCAAAAATCGGTGCGCCGGAGGAACTACCCATGTATTTCCAGCATGGGGGAAAAGAAGTGAAACCTTGCTCGTCCTAATGTCATGACCATGAGCTGCCACTGCTTCAAACACAAGTATTTCTATAAAATTAATAAAACGACTAATAACTATTAGTATATTAAAATGCAAACGATAAACACTAAAAAACCAAGAAAAGCGTAGGAATATTATTTTTTTCTAAGGTATTTAGTTGATTCGTAGCCGGCCTGTTGGAATCGATTCCAGCAAGAATCGGAAGCAAAGGAATCGAATACCGATTCCGTAGGAATCGAAAGAAAAGAATCGATTTACGAATCGAATCGGTAGAATCGGAACTTCTCTAGGCATTTCTGATGTAAACACAAACGTTTTTCGTGATTGTATGTGACGTATACTTGACATTTTAGTGATCTGCAGTTGATCAATGATATTATTCCATTATTGGTGTAATTTATCACCACATTGGTGAAGGTGTGAGAAATACGGACGTATTTCATTTCAGTGATATCGTGGTATAATCAATTGGACCTTCCTGAAGTTTGCACTCTGAAAGTATGAAAATTTTGATTTATTTGTTCCTCAAATTACATGATACTACACAGTAAAATATCAAAGTAATTTTAAATTTGTCAACTATAATATTCGTCAACAATTATTAAACTCGTGTTAAGTGTTTTCTAAACGATTTGTTGGGAGTGAATTGCCATTAATTGTGTTTTGATAATTTAGTTTCAAGTTATCATTCGTAATTATGATTGACATGAAAGTGGTGTGTCATACGAAATATTAATCTTGAATTTATATTGTGTGAAAGAAATTGCTTTATTAGCAAATGCATTTGTTGAGATATCATGTTATATACCATGAGAGCTTTTTGAGAAATTAAAATGTAGTGAATTGAAAAGGACAATCTACTTGCTAAAATTAAAAATTATCTCGTGGAAATACATAAAATATTTTGATAAATTTTATCATATTTGTTGCTGATAGACCTCATTTCTTGATACATTTAGTTCTGATTTTACTTTGTATTAAAAATGATTCATATTTTCATTTAATGAAAGGATTTAAATATTAAAGTTAATTTACTGATCAGTGCTTTTGTGTGTGTGTGTGTATTGAACATTTTCATTTAAGACAGGTATTTTTGTTGTAGATTTCTGATCATGCATTCTGAGCAACAATTTTGTCTTCGATGGAACGACCACCAAAGTACTTTGGTGGCTATTTTTGAAGCATTACTGGACAGTAATACATTAGTTGATTGCACTTTAGCAGCTGAAGGACAATGTTTGAGAGCTCATAAAGTAGTTTTGTCTGCCTGCAGCCCGTATTTCCAGGTACAGTTAACAGATTAATTTTATGACAAAGTTGTTGATGAGAGATATGGAAAGAAAATATTGTTATAAAATACCTTTCTCTTGAATTGGCAACTTGAATAATTTGATCAAAACTAATCATAAATTATTTATTTCATCTCCGGATTTAAAATTTAAGGGAAAAGTAGTGTTGGTTATGATTGAAACCTGGCTGTTCTCTTTATTTGTCTTGCTGTGTAGTTATTATTGCTCTTTGCATAATGTTTTCTTTGTGTAGTTGTAAATCTTAAAATGAATGACTGCTCTCTATCATCTTTATAAATGAATGAATATAATGAAGACTCCTAATTTTGCAGTACTGAAGAAAACTAATTTATTCCCCTTAGCCTTTATATTCAGAAATAGATCATATTTTAGTGAATAATAATGAAGGTTAAAGTTACGTATACGGTACACCCTTAGAGAAGCGTGGCGACGGGGCTTAAGCCCTAATTACTGTACGTGATCTAATAGAAATGAGTAAAACTTACGAATAGATGTTCATGGTTTGCCCTTCATATGCTTGGCTCCCACCGCATTGTAACGCCAATTTACTTTCAAAGGCAAGTTTTCTTGCTTCGCTCACCCAGATCCAAGTCAAGGCGAAGCTCGGGCCTTCGGCTCTCGCGTTCACTATAAACATCCTCGAGTCTATCCAATTACATAATTACCAATTCACTTTTATAAGACATCACTTTTCAAGAAAGCTTCCAGAATTCTAACTGCCTAGTTAACGCCGGAACGGCACGAAGTGCCGGTTTAAACAACTTCCTTAGGTTGTATCATATACATTTCAGCCGAAATGAAATATTCTGGCTTAGTTCCAAAAGGTTATTCAATAGTCAATATGTTGAAGAAAATGAAATTGTATGTGTTTATTTATCAATAAATCGAGAAATCGTATCAATTGCATCCCCTTGTTAGATTAATGCAATTTTCTGATGTTTTATGCAGTTGTTACTGAGCCAACACACAGACAAACATCCAATTGTTATCCTAAAAGATGTGAAATTTGAAGAACTAAAGGCAATGGTGGAATACATGTATCGTGGGGAGGTTAACATTCCACAAGATCAACTGGGGCCACTGTTGAAAGCAGCAGAATCTCTTCAGATCCGAGGCCTTGGTGGGGCCAGCAACAAGGAAACAAGTGGTGAGTAACTGGGTGCATTGAAAGTAGAAAGGTTTTTTAAAATTATCAATGTCACAAAGATTGAAATTGAATAGTCACTTTTCAAAGTGTGACTGAATATTTTGCAATATGTGTGAAATGACAAAAATCTTAAACTTGTTTATGAAAAATTCTCCCCTTCATATGGTCTTCACAGATTAGAATAATTACTACTCTTAAAAGAATATGCTCCCAAATGATTGCATTGTTTAAATGGAGATTGAAAGTCTTAAACACTCTAAAATCTCTGACTTCTACAAATAACAGACTGATAAGAACTATCTAGAATGCTACTTTTACATTGTGGGAGCTTTTAGAACCAGGCTCTGGCAAGTGTGTGGGCAAAGGTGTTTGAGAAAATACCAACTTTTAAGTACCCTTTTTGTGATTAATAATAATAATAGTAATAGTAATAATAATAGTAATAATAACAATAATAGTAATAGTAATAATATATTTGTCATAAATACAGCATACGCCATGTATGACAAGTCAGGATATGTATGTAATCATACATTGCATAATACAGTTATTTTAAAAAATTAAATGCAGGACATAAATTAAAATCAATTCAATTCTTGTACTAAATACAATATAGTGGAGTGCTAATTAATTTTATGGATGGTAGTGTAAGAAGACTAAAATTAAAAATCAATAATAATAATAATAATAATAATAATAATAATAATAATAATAATAATAATAATAATAATAAAGAAAGGAAAAAAGAGAAAAAAGTCTTCATACATTCGTGCCTGGGCTGGGTCCGTCCATAATATACTACAGCCAGTTTAGGGGGGGGGGGTCAAAATATGCAACAGAAACTGCAAAAATTATTAGTAGTTTATATTGATGTAGATACATGTTTATGATGTTTATATTCTTTTGTACTGTAGAATGTATGGTTTAACAGGAAAGCTTTCAGTTTATTTTTAAATGTGTGTATCGAGTTTAAGTTTTTAAATTCACTAGGGAGTTTGTTAGATATTGTAATGCCTACAAGGGTACTTTTTTGAAAGAGTGAAGTTTCACTGTATGAGACATGCAGATTTATTTTTTGTCTAGTATCATAGTTATGAACTACTGTTTTAAAGTAACAGAATCCTTGTTTCCTGTCAGTGTCTTCTTTGTAAGATTAATATTTCAAATATGTAGATGCATGGGAGTGGTAATATTTGTAATATTTTGAACTGTGGTTTTCAAAACTAATGCATTGCAGATGAGAGAATGATAATGGATAATGTACTAAAGGGATACACATCACCACCTTAAAAATTAATATTAAACATTTTCTTCTTCTCTCATTTCATATCTTAAGTGGTTTAAAACATTAATTTTAATGAAATCTTATTTATTTTTTTCAAAGCAAAATTTCATTGATTTATTGACCCATACGTACGTTCCGTGTATTTGAATTATTTTTGTTTTTAATTCTTGTATCCAGGAAAGTCTGATAAATCTGTTCCATTTCACAAAGAAGGAGAGAAGAAGCGATTGCCCCAACAATCAGGATCAATTAGTCCTCCTCCACGCCCTCTTTCATCAGGTGCAGTGGGTGATCAGCCAAGGAGCAATCAGACTGCTGCCACTAGGTAGGTGCAGTTGCTAATATGATAGTAGGGAGACAATGTAACTGAATATTAGAAAATGGGATCCATGTACTAAGATATTGAAGATTTTTTTAAATGTCTAGTACTTGTCTTTTGCCAGTATTGTAGTAAGATATTAATTAATATTTGCATGATCAAAAAAGATTTCACATACTTCTAATGGCTTTGTCTTGTTACTGCTATGTCATAAACATTATGAGTGTGGAGGAATACAAAATAGGAGGGGAAACTCATGTAGTACCATCTATGATAAGGTACAGACGAAAATCAACGGCATTGCACTCTGTGACTAGAACAGATACTTCTTAACCGTTTAAGCAGCTGGCTCAGGTGCACGGTACTGAATCTACTCTTCAGACATCCAATGTAGATAATCTTCATAATATCCCATACTCCACTATTTGCACACCTGTTTAAAAAACTAACAAAATAATTTGAGTAGGGGAGAATCAGTTGACAACTATAAAAAATAACCTTGTTGCATATGGTATTCATAAAATATATTCCCAAAACAATCTTATTTGTTCATAAAACAATACAATACAGATTCTCAAAAATAAACTAGTATTGTAGACCATCACATTACTCTTTAAACAACTCTTAACATACAAATCTATATATCCATGTTAATACAATTATAATTTTATCTCTACAAGTTATAATACAGGACATAAATCCATTTTATATGCAGGTACAATTGGGATAAATGTTTTTATATCAACAAAATGAAATGACTTGCATGGTGTATCAGATGTAGTTTGTCTTTAGTCACAGCTTTTGGCATGACTATGAAACTAATAATACTCAACATAATACTAAATACTAAAAAGTATGATTACTAAACATAATCATACTAAGAATAGATTGTCATAAAGTGCAAATATTTGATTCCTCCATTTCAGCTCAGGGCCTTCTCTTTATCCAAACTATATTAAGTGAGCTATGGAATCAAACACTGCATTAATGACAATTTACTTGCAAGGAAAGTGTAATCTAATTGCATTTTCACACTTTTTGATAATCCATGTTCAATAGTTTAAAAAATGATCATTTAATCAAATCTAGCATTTATTTATTCAGACCTCATAATCCATTATGCTCTTCCAAATCTGAAGTTAAGTTTGAAAAAGCTGCAAATCCCAATAGGAATATTATTTGTTAATTTAAAAATTTATGTTCTTTCTTCTAACTTGTCACATTTTTATTCAAACCATACCAAACAATCAGTTGGAGGGGAAATAAACAAGTAAGATTTGAAAGCTTAAATTCAAGAAGGAGGACTGTAAAGTACACATTTGTTGTGGAAAGTTAATGACAATTTTTGTATAAAAGAAAACATATTTTTTGGGCTTAGAATACTACCATTGTTTTGCCTTTTTATTTCGCAATCGGTGGTATTCCTCAAAACTGACTCACTGAAGGACATCTTCATGCAATTCAGATCTCTTCTTCTCCATGTGTTTGGATTCTAAACCTCAGGGACCACTGAACCAGAGCCACTTTGACACCTTAAATGAAAGCATTCATTTTAAAAATCGATTGCTGAAACAACACAAACAAATTTCTCAAGCATTATATATTAAGGATGTGAGACTCTGCGCATTACTTTTATAAAACAGTGAGATAAAGCTCTTAAGTTGTCTGAAATGTAGGACAATGCACAAAATGGCACAGTAATAGATGGAATTGAATCGCTTTACAAGCAAAACCTAATACACTTAATAACAATAATTAGTTGTTTCAGTTGGGTTTATAAATGACAAATGCAATTATTTTATAAATTTGATCAAACAATCAAGTGCAGTATGCAATAATTTATTTCACGTTCAACTACAGTAACTTGTTATCATAACTCAAAATATTTACTCACCTTGGGAAACCTGAAGAAACTATTTTGTCTTCATCCTGCTGTGTGGAAGAATTGAGCCATTTCATATTGTGCCATTTTGTGAATTGTCAACAGCATTGGCACATCTTGGAGTCCAATATCTCGCCATTATGATCTTCAACACTTGATAACACAGTACACTGCCAAACATTGCTCAAACAAAATATTACAAACACGTTGCCATGAGCAACACCCTTTCCACAAAAAAGAAATGAAATGAGTGGTAGAAATTTCATAAGCTCACACCTCTATCTGACGAGCAAATTACCGAACAAGCATTTTAAGTACCTTAAAATAGATGCTGCTACACGGATGGCGGATGCTGCTGAATCCTCTAGTCCATGCTCTCAAACAGCAAGGGTTTCCCCTCCTGTAATATATTCCTCCATGTTACAAGTTTAATGATTAATTATTAATGAATCTTCGTATATACCCTTTTTTTTCAAAAAGCAGTGTTCTTGTTTGGTTAAGGATGTGCAAGATTTTCTTTTGAGATACTTTTAAATTGTTTTCATTTATTTTATGAATAGTATTAGGGAGGGGGGAGGTATGCATATATTTATTTATTGTAAACTAGTGAACGTATTGTGTTCCATTTATTTCGAAATGTTAAGTTTCACTGGAATTCACAGACAATTCTGAATCTTTTATAATGTCCATTTACATAAATCACATATTGAGAAGGAATTTGTTTTTAATGAAATTTTCCTCTGAATATTCAAAATGTATTAAAAACTATACATCCCATTCTTAAAACATTAGTTGTTCTACCACATCCATGTCGTGACAGAAACTATGCTTTACTTGCAGCACTATAAACTGCTTAAGTGAATTGCAGCTCTGAATTGAGTAGTCTTGTGTTTTACACACTTCATATATCATCATTAAAGTTTTTGTAATATTTGCAATATTATAATATATTTGGTATGATAAAATATCATATTCTTGTATTAGCTTTTAAAATTTGAATTGACTTTTCAATCTATTTAACATCTTAGTATGTATTTTTAGTGTCATATTTCTTTGGGGTTCCAAGTTTCAAAAATGTTAAGAATGTGTTAGATTCTGTTAGTTTTTTTATATTATTGGAAAAGATCGTAAACTTTATTGAATTTAAATCTTTGCAGGAGGGGAAGTGTTTCTCCCACACCACGAAAGCGTTCAAGACCTCTTCGCACTACTGATGGAACTGATGCTCATAGTTCCAATGAACCTTGTGATCCATCTTCTCAAAGCCATCCTTCCCTAGTTCCTGATACATCCTCTATACCTAATCTTCCTTCTCTTTCAGCACTGAACCAAAGCACGGTTTCTGCAAGCAATTCAGATTGGACCGATATGAACACAGGAAAGGCATCTTCTCTCCCAACATCTTCATCAGTAGAAAGCATTCCACCACTGGCCCCATTGTCATCATCATTCAGTGATTCTATAGGAGAATCTTCAGGGAACAGAAAGTGGCCCGAGATAAGACTGAAGGGAACTTCATCCCCTGCGCACACAAATCCTTTATCAGAAGCAGCAGCTGGAGATTCGCAGAAATTGCTTCCCGTTTCAGAGATCCTTCTGGTTCCAAAGACAGAATATGTGGAGGTGGAGGATGATTCTCTGCCCCAGGCGATGTTGGAGGATGTTCACGACATGGATGTTAGTGGACCCTCCCACGCAGATGGAAGTGGAGGCAGTGCAGGTGAGGAAAGGAGAACACAAGTGTTTACACTTGTTTAGAATAGGTCGAGCGCAAATGAACACAAAATAATCCTCCCTGCATCAGAAAATAACACAACTAAGGAGCTCCAAAAAATGTTGTTTTTTTCTCAACACAATACAGAATAACGCGTTAAAGATAAGGACATAAGTATCCAATTAAATAAATAGTTATTACTTATCAATAATTAATTTATTTGTTTACATTGGTGACAAAGGTGGCATTCCATGGCTACAAAGAAAGAAAGATAGATGTTAGCACTTACAAACAATCTTATGATATGTATGAAAATACATCATTTTCTCACAAGTAATTGTAGACATACTGTGTTTTCCAACTGTGTTACTGTGTTTCTTGGCACATCACTTACTGGAAAAAAGAAAAAAGAAAAAAACAACAACAACAACGTTTTGTGGATTAAGTAGTGGTACACATCTTTTGCCATTTAACACATCTATCTAGCAACAGACAAACCACTTCATTCTTCTCTGCGTTAATGGCTTTCTACATAGCAGAAAATATGTTATTGCTTTTTTGGATGCAACCTGAAATAATGTAGTGTGTTTTGAAACTACCTGACTGCCATTTCAATTTGGAATGATTGTGGATTGTAAGTTTTGTTCAAAAGTTGTAATTTTGAAATTCAAATGTAAGTTTTGTTTTATAAGTTAAAGGAAGTAGCATATACCAAGACAGTTACTATAATTGGATAAATATTAAGTTTTTGTGGTAGAGGGAGAACTGTACTGATGGTTTTTGTTACCTTTTGTGCTTATGTTTTGCAGCGTTTGTACCGTGGCTAGAAAACCTTGAAGGAATGGTAGATGAAGCATCAGGACAAGACATGGCTGCTGCCTATCGAGCCTCCCAAGGTGAGCATCACTTTTTCTTCTGTTTAAACTGTCATCTTTGTTTCTCATTCTTTTTATTTAATAAAGGTTGGTATTGCTGCATGAGATATCATTTGCTCAAAAGTTATTAAAAAAACAAAAAAAAACATTTAGTATGTGTGATTTTGATTTCAGTTAATATAATTTTTTCCTGTTTGTAATGCTTTCAGACAGTCACTAGAATACTTTTGAAAGGTTTGATAATGATTGTCTATTCTGCAAACAAAATCGAGATTTGAAACCAATGTAAACTGGGTACCTGCAGGGTAGTATTAACTTGAAGAGATTATATTATTGTGGGCTTTTAATAATTTTATCACTACTTAAATATAAGAATTGTTTTCGATAGTTTCAATAATAAGCTCTTTTAGAAGCTAAAGCGTTGTTCTATTCATTCAAAAAATATCTTGATTAAATTTAAATTTTAAATAATTAAAATACTTTGGAGTGCTAATAATTCACACCTCAAAATTTGGAATCGTCAATAATCCAATGCGCAAAATGAGAAACAATTTCATAAAAATTAGCCCTTGCTGTTGTTATGCATGGCACCATGCTGTCAAAGATTAACAATACTATATACTGCATTGCGATAATGTGTGATTACATTTTCTTATTACAGAACATATTATTTAAGATGTCATTAGAGCTGGTAATTATATTTCTTCCCATAAAGGTGGTTAAAATTGCTTTCACTAATCTAAAAATATTTGTTCAAAGAATCTGAACCTTTTGTATTCCAAACTATGTACAGTCTCAATTAGTTCAGATTTTTTACGCTCTACAGTAATGATCAATGATTTTATTATTTAGTCAATTTTTTAAAATTTTATTGCAGAGGACTTCTGACAAATAATTTCTTACCTTAATTTTTTTATTTATTTCTAATGATAACTTATCGTTTGTATTATCTGGTTTAGCAGATCAATAATTGTTGTTTTTAATTTCAGTAGACTATTTTTTCTTTAACTCCTCTTACATGTAAACACTATGAAAAATTCATTTTTAATCTTTGAAGGTCAGTTCTACGTGGCTTACAAAATACTTCCAATAATATTTTAGCTAGCTCTCAGTGTACCTGCAGTGTAGTAATAATTATTCTGTGGTGATTATATTTGTGATATAATAGTTTGTTGTCAAATACAGTGAAACCTCTATATAACATTTTTTAAGGGACCATGAATTCTGAAAATTGTGTAGAAGAAAATACTATACAGAGGAAGACTGTGTAGGTACCCTTTTGGTTGTGACTGGAAAAAATTGATGTAACATAAAGGAAAACATTATATAGAGGAGAGTTATAAAGAAGTTTCACTGTATTTGGATTGTAGATCTGAGCATATTTCAATGCTTTGTAGCTAATGCAGTAGCTATTGCAAAGTGAAGAAAGATTGCTTTAAAATTTAATTTAACAATATTGTATAAGCTTGTAGATCATTTTGGTCTTAATAAATGAGAATAATTTGCATAAGGTGAATCTACAAATTAAGATATTGTCAAATGATTCAGTTTTTAGTTTTGCTATTCATTGCTGAGAAATATATACATTAATAATTTCAGTTTTCTTTGAAGCTCTCTTGCTATATAATTTTGAAAAAGAATATGTACAAGTACATGTTCTTTATTACTGTATGTTTTCACAGTTTCTTTGTTTATAAGCTTTGACAGAAGCAGTGTTTTCACTGTAGTATTATGGAACAAGGATAAAATTCACTTTCATATGGGCTTTCAGCTTCCATCGTTGTCTCAGATCTTAAATTGTGGTGTAAACAAATATGTATCTGAACCGTTCTTTCATTGTTATGTTGTTTCCTTTGTTTTCATGTGTAACTTTATGTAAGCCGACCTGTGACAAATATTTTCAATACCAAAGCTGTTAAATTTTATTGTTTTGTATGTAATGGAAACATACAATGAAATAAACAATTTTTGTACTATTTTTTATATTTAAACGAGTAGGATGAATATTGAAACTTGGAATATAAGGTGCAATTCTTTCATTGCATGTCCTGAACAATTGCACCACCACACATTTACTCTGACCTTTACGTAAAGATGAAAAGGAACATTCTATATCAAGTGAAAGTGAAAAAATGAGCACAGGAACTCAAACAGGAAAATCTGGAAAAGAGATGGCATTGTGATCAGAGAAAGAGTAGTTATTGTTTTGAGGACAATTTTTATTCTTTGAGTGAAAGAAACTGGGTCTCATCAATTGAAAACAATACTTGGTCATGTGTTCTGCAACCATTGACAACTCTCAACAGAAGAGGAGTTGTAACATTGATAAAATTCAAAAAGGGTATCATTTACCCAGAATGAATGATTAAAAATGTAATATATCATGAAATATTTTTCACCATAAGACTCACTTGTGAAAATAATATAAGCTAAATGTTCATTTTGTTAAAGGGTAAATTAAGGATTAATTTGTTTGTGTGATTTTAAATATTGAGAGTTATGATTTACAAAACCTTGTATATAGTAGAAGTAGATACAGAAATCATTAATGTGACAAGACAAAGAAAATAGTAGTGCTACAGAAAGCCATAGACTTTCTCATACTAGTTAGTTTTCTAATGCCTTCAATCCGCTTCTTTTTGTCCAGTTGCTTTTATTGCCTAATGGGAGTACTGAAATATTTCTTTATGAATATCATAGAAGAGAAAAAACTCATCTTATATGGAAATTTTTGCTGAAAACTTTGGAGCCATTTTTACGAAAATGTTGTTTAAATATTACTGTGAATGCAGAATTTAAGGTGCTTTTTCATGGAAACATTTGTTTCCAAAAAACTTCATTAGAAGTCGTTTGAAGCGCTTCAACTCACAAATACAATAATATATACAAATCACTGTAAATGAGCATACTAATGAAGTGAGAAATATTTTTAAAAAACTTGCATTTGTGTAATTTTTGAAAGAAAAAAAAAATAATACAGCAAAATGTTGTTTATGTCATCTGTTACAGCAGATTTACAACTATCCCTACCAAAAATTAAAAGAAAAAAATGGAGCCGTTTTTGAGAAATTTTGGTTTTGGATATTTTTTAATCTTGTTCATATTTCACTCAATATTGTGCGAAAAATTCTCAAATTATCAAGAAAATGTACATGACTTTAATGAAAGAATAATTAAGGAAAACAATTTTTATTTGAAGGAAACAACTCTATCTTCTATTTTGTAATTATAGGAAGATGCTGAAAAAGTTTTAATCTTTTGCAAATTTTCAAATATTCAGAGTTTAACAGTGAAAATTGGACCTATGCCACCTTTATTACTGTATTTCACTGTACTCTTACAGGAAATTTAAAGGATGAATTCAGTCATTTTTGAGAAAATTTTGAAAATGTTGCAGGGGTTTCGTGTAAAGGAACTCATTAATGAATGTTTTTCAAAACCACTGAGCTTTGAGGCAAGATCAACAGGATTTTATTCAGTTTAGAAAATATCCTACACTTTGTTTAGGCACTCATGTTTTTCAAAGATGACAAACGGACCTTGGGGGGGGGGGTGACAGCTTTGGAGTATCAGGGGACACCAAAAAATGTATTTCTGTAGAAATTTGAAAATCGGTATTCCGCAGTATTACATTACTTTCTCTATACTACATATATTACTCTGTGTATACGTACATAGACGAGTAATTGAAAATCAACATACAAGTTGTCACTGACCAATATATTTCAAAGACAATTGAATAACTCTCTGCATATTTTTTCTTTCATTTTAATTTTGATTACAAATAATTCTTCATTTAACAATATTCACAGCGTTTCAGGATGAAATGTCTTCCCATCATCAAGTTACTATATTTGTTAACATAAAATTATAAAAATCAATTTACATTTACAAGAAATAATTCCCTAAAAATTCTACAAACTCTAAAATTGTAAATAAATTTGTATGCATTATAAATTTAAAAGCTCACCTCTCAGTAAAAAAATGTTACTATAAAAAGAATTATAAATGCTAATAATTATTAATATAAAAGAAAGTATATGCAGTGAGTTTTTCACTTGTCTTTGAAAATTGTTGCCCAGAGACAACATATGTATCAAGAAAATAAACAGACAAATATAAAATAAAAATTTGAAGACATCAAGCAGCATATGAGTTAACCCAGTAGTTTTTGGATATTTGATGATGAATCCCGGTGCTAATAGAGATGGAAAATTCACCTATTTTTGGTGTTTGAGGGAATTGTGGTACATTTCTCCACGTTCTGCTCTCCATATTAAAAATTTGTAGTTACCTTGAGGACAAAGCTGATTTCAGAAGAAAAAAAGGAATCGGAGACGAGAACAATGGGAATATGTAGTATTTCACTCTGCATAGGTTCGATGCCTAGTAGTGGAAATGCAAAGGGAGAATATTCTGTCAATTTGGAATAGATGCTTGCAACAAAATTTTCTTTCCGTTAATGACTAGAAGCATGTATTGACCTTTTGAAAGTTGTTTAGTATGTCACCTCTGCCTCCTGGAAGTGGACAGCATGATATGCAAATTTATGCCCTTCATATTTTATGAAGAGATGAGGGAAATCCTTCCCATTTTGTTGATCTCCACATCTTGTAATGAAAACCAATATTTATCCATAGTTTCCAAACCCGCAATTTTGTAATTTTACCAGGATTTCAGACAACATGATGTGTATATTTCATATTTCTGTTTCCTCTCTAGAGGCAAGTTCATTTCTTTTCGCTTCAAAAGTCTTTCATTCAATAAACAATAATAATAATAATAATAATAATAATAATAATAATAATAATAATAATAATAATAATAATATAAAAACACGTCAAGAGCCTTTTACCCAGAATTGGAGATTCTGATCAACATGTATTTAGCATCTTTTTTTAAATTTCATGCTAAAATATACAACTCTATAGAAAGAAGAAGTTCCACATGAACTGAGGAAGTGAAATTCTGATATTTCCAAGTATTTTTGCTGCAGTTGAAAGAAGCTAAGTTGCAGGGTGAAAAATCACAATTTTTTAATTTATTATCTATTAAAATCACAATTAATTTAGTTTATGTATTTTCTTCCTTTTGAATTCACTTTGAGGATTTGAAGTTGCTGATCAAGGAGTGGGATACAAAAACTCTATTCTCTTCAAGACTGAAGAAGAAAAATAAACAAAGAAGATTATACTTATGACCACAACAAACAAACAAACAAAAATTAAAAAAATGTTGATATTCAGTGTTTGTTATTTTATTTATGCTACATCTTCGGTCATGACTGGTTTGTGAGCTTGCAATTTAGTGAAGATTAAGGTCATAAGAAAGGAACGATATGCATTGAAGGATGTTGGACTTCACCATTTTCTTCTTAATCATTTTCATACAACATATGCACATATATCAGTGATTTTTCCTCCAATCAGCTATGCTAAATAAGTGGCATTTAATTTTTCAGTAAATTCATATTTCTATTTTATATTCTTTGTTATACAGAAAACCTTTCTTCTTCTTTTTTTTCTCTTAACTTAATAATTAAATTCATATTAAAGAAGGAAATGGATTGTATGAAAGGTGTATGATGTTTAACAGTATTTTGACAAAGTTAAAACAGTGCTAGAATATACAATAAATGTTTTAATGATGTACAAAATTATCTCCTACACTGAATTAAAGGAGAGAGTTACTGAGTATGTTAGATGTACAAAACAATTATTTGCCCAATATTTTGATAGTAATTTTGATAATTTAATGTAATGCATGGGTATAATGCAATTTAAAATGCGACAGCTTTCAAAAATAATTGCACAATTTCTCAGCACAAAGCAGTTAGAAGGAACAATTAAAATAATCAGATCTTGCTTCTAATGATCTTTCGTCATTTGAAAGCTTCCTTCTATTTTGAATGTGCATTTACAAAATAGAAATTTTTCTTTGTTAATAAACAACTAAGACTAAATTCATTGAATACTTTTTCAGTGTATGAAACTGTGGACATCATGCCACACACAGCCACTAGCAGAAGCCGCATGGGGAAAGTGGCGAGAGGAATCTTAAGCTCTGAAAGTGCCTCTGGCTCAAGGAGAGGGAGAAAATTATCATGTTTGCGCCGCAGAAGAAAGGAAACAATGACTGAAGAAGAGAGAGAGCAATTGAGGACATATGAAAGGGAAAGGAAACGAGTGCAGAGAGCCAAGAAGGCTGCTCGAGTACAAGCCACCCAGTCATCATCGGCATTGTGGGGAACATCTTTTAGTTGGTCATAAGTAAATATAGTGGAAATTCATATGGAATGTGGAATTGGATATACATAATGGAAATTCAAACTCTTTGGAGTGGAGTATGTTTGTATGATGTTATCTTTGCAGATACAAACATAGATGAGCAGTTATATATGTCATGTATTTTCATTTTAATAACTGTGATATAATATCATGTATCTATTCTGTTAGTGGGAAGAGCAGACTATGTACTTTCAATTATTTCATAATTCTGTGTCTCAGAAATAAAAGCGTTGCATTTATTATATTTTCCCTTGATTATATTCTTCAAACATAACTGGTCTTCCAACATATCAAACTCTTTTCAGCACATCACTGTTAGCACAATGCCCCCATAGATCTCACTTATGCACAGAAATTTTTATTTTATTTATTTGGTGTTCATAACATACTACATTAGCACTTATAGAGATTGTAAAAATACTGTTAAGAGACATCAAAAGAGGATGATGGACCAAAGGATGACAACAGAAGCATAATACATTTTGTGCGATTAGGAACCTGAAAATTGTTTGACAGTGCTGAAGAGATATCAGACACACAGAGAAAAGCCAGAATTGCCAGAGACTGGGCAATGGCAGTTCTGACAAACGGCAATGTATTGGAAGTTCTTGGCCTCTTTTCGTTTTTTGGACATTAATCATAACTGAACTTCACATTTCTTTTCTCCACTTCATAAATAATTTTCTAACACCATCTTTCAGGAACATTTTAATATGCCACAGACTAAAATTGTCTAATCCAATTTCAGTTATCGTTGGTGACTTATTTTTGTGTAAAATTAATGACCCTTTATTATTAATTAATGACTATTATTCATAACTTTTTTCTGTTTTTGTTTTGGTGATCATTGTTCTGCAAATGGTATGGCTATATTTCCTGGTCTTGCCGTGGGTGAAGTTTTCAGATATGTCAGACTCACTGACTCCCCTTGGCCAACTGCCTCCATGATTTCAATGCTAAAATGCATAAACTTAGTGTCTAATGGAGCAGCTAGCTCAACTCAGTCTGACCATTTGTCCTTTATATCTGCATCCGAGCCATTAGGCAGTATCAAAGCTCAGCTTTACTCTGTACTTCTACAGATATTCTTGTATACCTACATCTCTTCAAATGAAATTGCGAAAGGAGCCACAAATTTTAGAGGATAGTTTGTCATAGGTGTGTTTAAAATTCAAAATGAGAAGCTCTTAACCAACTGCAATAATGCTGCCGTATGGACAGGTTAGCCAATGCCCAGAAACTCAATAAAAGTTTGTTTTCGGGACATCTGTTAATATAGACTAGCTGCACCCTTGCAAAAATCTCTGCACTTCGTAAATGATTATTTTAAAAGGGAAATCTATTTCATAGTAGAATCCTGCTTTGAACAGCCAACTGCTGAACTGTGTGTTCCAACATTATTGTCCTGTTACTATGCGAGAGAAACCATTCTAATATTACATTGAGATTAAATTGCAAAGAAAATAAAACAGATCCTTGAATTTTATTGTGAAGGATTATTTCTGTGTTT
>BOPP01000036.1:9875794-9986733 GCA_017312745.1 Gryllus bimaculatus
GAAGATAGATTTTTATAAATTGCCGTCTCTCTTTAAAGTATTATATATACTATAGAGGATTATTCAATTCAATTGTGCATTATTGTCCATGGCGACGCTCTGGCCATCAGACCTGCTCTTCCACCTCACCACTACACTACAAATTTCCTCCATGCTCCTTTCTCCATCTGGCAGAGAAAGGAGGTATCACGCAAACAACAAGCGATTTCAATACTTCCAAGTAAATATACAACTTAAGATAGCCAGCTATATTTCTCCGAAGGAAGGCGTTCAAAGGATTTTGCTTCTTTCTTCGTCTGACATAGAAAGGATGTATCACTCGGACAACAAGCGATTTGAATACTACAAAGTAAATCTACAGCTTGGGAAAACCATCTTTACTTTCCCTCTGAAGGAAGGCATCCAAAGGATTTTTTGCTCTTAAAAATTGATGGCTTTCATCGGTTTTGAACCCGTCAATTTGGGTATAACAGTCCGCTAAGCTAATCTTTACACCAACAAAGCCATTATTTTACTTGTTTCTGAAGAGCAGAAAGTTAATTTCATAGGCCTTACAAATGCATCTTGCAATTCATTACTAACACTTTCAGTTCTGGCTTTATTAAGTAATTTCTGTTTCAAGATATGAAATCTATAAAAGCTATATTCATCTGTACTCACCCAAGGTGAGAAGTAAAAGAAAATGCTTTAAACAGTGACATTCTGGCACCCAGAGAACACCAATTGTGTGGCAGACTACAGAATGAATTGAAATATAATCGAAGGAAAATTTTATATAATTAAAAACTAACAATACATTTATTAGCAACACACAACAGTCATTTTCTGTAAGTTTGTGTTTAAATATTTTCAGTTTTTGAGGTTGGCATACGTATCTTGAATGTTTTCTGTATTCACAGTCCTTTCACAGGGATACAGATAGTCATGCCATTTTTTTGAGAATTCGTACAACATTCAGTATGTTGCTCCAATTGCACAGCTGTATTCTGCATTTTCAGGTACAGAAATAAGATTTAATTTTCATTATGTGCAGACCTGACTAAAAAACTGTCAGTTTTCACAAAGATGATTGTTTCAAATGGTTTTGTAAACATCTAATTAGCATTGAAAGGTGAAATTATCACTCACGTTTCAGAAAGGTCGTAATAATGAAAGTCCTAAACAATGAAACAGTAACTCATTGCCTAAACAAAGATTGAGGAAAAATCTATAATAAGGTCTGTCGTTGCTCTGTCCCTATTCCTCATGTTCATGTGTGCAGTTGTTAGAGGTAATTGTTGTTCGAAAGGAAAATAAATCATATTTCCAGTCACATTCTGGTTCAAAATTTTGTTATATCTCAAGGAAGAATAGATTCAAGAAATTAGTGTACTGTTGAAACTCATCCCAGAGGTAAAACTTACATTAATTTAACTACACAAACTTAATTTTTTTTTGTTGTGTATACATAGACGCAATGCATCTCCAAAGCCGTTGGGGGTGTTGAACGATTTGCAGTTGGAGTAATCCTCCATTAATTGCAAAGGAGTAATCCTCCATTAATCATAATCATCACGTCTCGTAGTCTGTTTTCAGGAGAACCGCCAGGTAGCATCTCCATGTATGTGCCTCGTAATGTAAGCTTCTGCGTCACTACCCAATGGTCAGAGTTGGGAAGGAATTATGATTGGGGTAGGGTAATTATGATTGGTGCAACACTTCACAGGGATTGGACTAGCTCTTGTGAAGCAGACAAACTGATTTTGCAACATCACAATCGAAGCATAGAATCTACTTTTAAACTAACAAAACAGATATCGTGAAGAGACACAAACATCTTTGCCGTGGCTTTGTGATATTTAGAATGTCCTTATGCTCAGATAATTGTGGAATACTCATTGTTATATCTCACCATCAACAGAAATGTCAAGTATATTTGCAATATCCTGTAGCAAAAATGCAACCAAAGGAAGGACCGAATCAAAACATTAAGCATTGCTCAGTTGCATTCTAGGAGTTTGCTTTTCCCTCAGACTCAGATTTTGCTATTTGCTAACAAACACACAAACATGATCTTTATTTAAGTAGTTAATAATAATAGATGGGTTTGAAGTTTGAAAACTGAATAGGGAATAATTGAGAGGAAAAGAGCCTTACAACATGGAAACTTCAAATGAAGTAAAATATAACACATTCCTAGTATCTAACTATTATTTCAAACTAATATCATTCAGTATTTCTTTATAATGAAAAATAATACCATAGAGCATTGGTTCACAAAATTTCTTCTGCTAAAATTATCACAGAATAAATTAATGTATTAAGATGCTGTTGGCTTACTTCAAAAGTAAGTTCTAATACTAGGAATTTTTTCAAAATTAATGGGGTACTTCGAAACTTAAAACTGTACAAAAAGTCTTATGTATTGAAATCAACTTAATTTTCCGTTTTATTCTCATTGTTTGGAAGCAAAATAATAAATCAAAAATTGCAGAAAAAGTACATTACATTCCTTAAAACAAAGTGATTTTGTTCACTTTTAAGTTAGTTGGATATGTTAAGTAATAACTTATATTCACATTTATGATACCTTTTTAATTTTGAAAGTACTTGATATTTTATTGAACATTGCAAGTTTAATTTAACTTACCCTGCACGTTTACTTTCACAAAGCTGTTATGAAATAATTAATGTTATTTATATATTGAGAATTTATCTAATATATGAATATGATTTGCTCAGATTTCACTGCTATTTCAAACCTTCAATAATAATATTAATTGTGAGGAGCTGAGCATGTCATTATCATATTTCCTTTTTCATAAAATTTCAATTTGTCTTGGAAAGAAAAAATTGTATGAAAGATTCTCATTGATATCAATAACATAGATCACTGACACAATGTATACTCCTTTCAGATTATATGGCTTCAACAAGGCGTAGATCATGGGTCTGGAAATATTTTGTGGAGGAACCAAACAGCAAAGTTCAATGCTTTTTGTGTAAAAAAGAATTCAAGTATAATATTACCAAAAACACTTCTGGAATGATTCGTCATCTGAAAACTCACAACATTATTCCAGATACATCTTAATGAATCCACTAACAGTCAAGATCCTCAGTAAATAAACGGATGGAGACCAAATGTTAAAATCAAGTGCTTATGTTGTTGAAAGCTGATGTTAATGGATACTGAGAAACATAATTGAAATATGTGGAAAAGTTCTGAATATGCACTGTATTATGCATTTATTTAATATATGAAATAGAAACAAATTCTTTAGAAGTCTCAAAATATTTCCTTACTGTAATTCTTTGACAAAATGGAAAAATAAAGTATCGAAAATATTTGGCTACATCCTCCCAAAGTCCTTAAAATTTTGAAATACAGTTGTAGGTATTACCTCCATTACATGTGTAAATGTAAAGTTTCATTGCATTGCATTTTATACTAGCAATTGCTCACCTTCATATTGTAATTTGATTAAATATTTAATATTTTTTATGGTTTCACTGATAGATCCATTGAACAGCTATTAATCTTGGGAGGAAATTAGGGGTGACAAAAATGTTCTGAGATTTCAAAAATTATTTTATTTCTCATTTTCGGTTGAAGTCCAACCAAGTTTGTGTACCTCCTCAGAGCTTATTTTACTTTCGAGATAAACATTTCCACATTTAAATGACAATGAAATGCTGAGCACTCATGTTGCTCTCAAACCACATAACCCCCAATTATATTTATTTATTGACTATCTATTGTACAAATACAAAATAATTAAAAGTAATGTAATATAAACTTTGTGAGATTCGAAGAGCTGGTAACTCATGTCTCGTTAACAAGATAATAATCGATGAACTGAATATCAAAGAATACTTCTTGCAAGAAAATTGGTAAGCTCTACACATTTTCACATTAACATATTGTTAATTATATGTTGTTGATATACATCACCAGAAATGTTGATATGTTAGATGTGAAAATGTGTAAAGCTTACTAATTTTCTTGCATGAAGTATTCTTTGATATTCAGTTCATCGATCATTATCTTGTTAAAGAAACATGAGTTACCAGCTCTTCGAATCTGACAAAGTTTATATTACATTTCTTTTCATTACTTTGTTCAGATCATTTACGTAATTACAGATTCTGGTAACTGGGTTGTTTGCTGTGAATGCAGATAAATAATTATATGAAACAATTATATTGTATATATCAATTATATTATAATTTGTGATGAATGATTCAATAAGTGTAATTTTTAAAATTTTCAAATTTAGGTAGATAAAGAATGTAGTGACTGTGTTAAATAATGGTTACACGAAAATATTGTGAATTCAGAGATTCTTTCTAAATGTGCTTTATTGATTTAAATTAACAGAATATTTTTCCTACTTTTCATAAACATTACCTCAAATTACTCGTGCACAATTTTCAAATGTATTGATGATATGATTTGTATCATTTTTATTAATAACATACACAAATGTAATAATGAATAAAGATTGTAATAGTAATGTAACATAAATTGAATATTTGCAAAATCAAGTAGATTCAGAGTATTAGAACTTGTGAGACAAAACAAAATATATATAAATTTGCAATATCTTACTTGCTGAATAATGACTGACAATTAGGGTGCATAGTATTTTATCAGTAAACATGTGTAATATCCTCTACTAATATAAAAATTGTAAATGTTCTCACAAATAAAGAGAATGTAAATTAACTGTAATATAAATATTAATGAAAATGAAAATTTTTACGTTATTTCAATTTTAATTTACGAAATTACACAATGTTAAAACCGACTGATAGACCAAATAAAAACATTTGACAAAAATCTGTTTTTGGGAGGAGATAAAATTGTCAAGAAATTTTGTTTAATATCTTATCATGAAAAAGAATTATGTGTTATAAAAATTCACAAGAATTAGTAAAAGGCTATTGACATTTTAGTAAATTATACATTTAATATTCCTTTTTAAAAATAAATCTGTATTTAAGTAAAACTAGTGGTACTACAGATTGGCACAGAGACTTTTTTTCCCTAGTTAGTTTTCTAATCTTCTGGGCTAGCTTTTTGGTATTGCTCCACCCTCTTTCCAGCTGCTACCTATCGGTGCAAAACCATTTTTTTCACATTTTCTCATTTTTTTACTCCCAGTTGTAGAACTGAAATATGCCTTTAAGAATATTATAGAAGAAGAAAACATAGTTCTATATGCAAATTTTCATTGAAAGATTTAGGGCCATTTTTGAGAAAATGTTTGAGTTTCTGAAAATGCACAATTTGAATTTTCCCAAAATTGGTTTGAGCTTTCGAGAAACTTTATAAGGAATCATTTGAACCACTTGTGTTGACAAATCCAGTAATGTACAGAAAATGTCCATAATGTAAATACTAGCAACATGAAAGATATTTCAGAAAATTACTTTTGTGTAGTTTTTGAAAAATGAAAAGAATACATCAAAATGATGTTTATATCATGTAATTCAGTGTATTTAGCACACCCATACAAAAAGTTAAAAGAAAAAATTTGGAAAAACTATTCATATTTTGAAAAATGTATATATACTCATTTAAAGATCGAAATTTGATTCAAACACTGATTTTATTGAGAGGAAAATCTATATCACTAATACTGAATGCCAATGACCTTAGCTGTTGAAGTGCCCTTAAACTCAATCAATCCAATGCTGTAGATGTAGAAAAGTGCCAAACGAATTTTGACCTTTTGCAACTTTCGAGAATTCAGATATTTCAACAAAACTGAGATGTGCATCATTTTTTTAAGCATCTTTTATGCCATCCATGGACGTTCAAAAACTTTGAGCAATTGTTTAGAAAAATTAGAAAATGTTGTAGCTTCACGTAAAGTATACCCAAAAATTTAAATATCAGTTTCAAAATCAAGGGGCCAAGTCATCAGCCAGGTCAATCGGTGAATGTCAGTATTGAAGAAAATTATGTTTATTGCCATAAACTAATTTTTCGGTATCAAGGACCCACAAAACGCAGATTTGGACTACATGTGAGAGAGGAAGTAATTTACTACATGCAGGATGAAAAATTATTCACATTTTCTGTTACGAGGAGCTACAATATAGGAATTTTTCTGTTGAAAAGTTGCCACAACATGGCATTACTTTTTTTATACTACATATGCAGAACATGAGAAAGTAAAACTTAGATTTCATTCGAACTTGCTGTGCTGAACTGACTACTGAATCTCAACCACTGAAAAATTAAAATTTTAATTCAAAAAGTAGATTGGTGTACATTGTTTTTAGATGCATTAGACATAGGACCTACTGTGTTAGTAGGTGTAACTTGGTTTTGACAAGAACATTTGTTTGTAAGTGTTATGAGGTCACCACATTTAAAGCTAACATCAAAATAGCCTGTTGGCTGTTTTTGGCTGTCAGTTGATTAGTTTGGTTTTATAAATATTTGAAATAAATAAATAATAAGTAATAAATTTGATTATTTAGTAATAGATTTTGCGTTATTTTTTATGGGGAAGGTACAAAGGAAATCCTATGCTCCTCTGTCCCACTTTTATTTTGCGCACAAAGTTAATTTCATACTCATTTTATTTATGTATTTGTTTGCAGTTTTAATTAATTTATAAAAATGTATAGTGGTCTGCCAAATTATTATACTCGCTAAGAAAAAAAAAATTTTTTTAAACATTGTTCAAAAGAAATATATTTCTGATGCATGTTTTTAGATTATCTTTATTGTGTGAATAGTATATATAATTTCTTAAGTTTCTCTTACACAAAATCAATTATTTAAACCCTAATTTACTTTAAAATGTTAATATAGTGTAAAACCACACTAAGCAGCAGTAAGTCTAATGATCCCTCTGGGCACACTTGAAATGCATTTTCGTGTTAATTCTTCCAAGAAAGGGTTTTGCCTTATTTGCTCTTTAAATGAATATTCTTCTTCTACTTCATGAATTTAGACCAGGCCTTTTTTATTATTAGTGGAGTGAGTCTCTCCATCTTGTTAGCAGGTGACCAACATTTATTCTTCTTTTGGGGTTATATTGGTATACTATAATGGGTCCTTTCAGGGACATATGGGGTCATGTCAATTACTCTTTAATGTTTGAATTTTGTCCGTCAGATGTAATATATGCAGTTCATTTCTGATGCCATTATTATATTTTCTAAGACATTGTAACCCACTACTGAACACAATAATTTAATTTCAGCACTTTCTATTTTTCTTGTTTGTATGTATGCTCTATTTACTCTCCAGTTTTCACATGCATAAGTTAGTGTGGGAACTGCTGCTGCATTTTAGAATTTCATTTACATGGTTTTTAAATTTTGTTTTTTAATCTTCTTCTTATTGCCCCATACATGTTCTAGGCTCTAATTAGTTTCCTATTTATGTCACTTTTTTGTCAGTAAGTCATGTTGAAGCATAAATAGTTAAAATTGTTTATTTGTTATTAATCACAATTTTACATCTAATGTGGTTTGTTCCTTCAATGCCCGTTGATTTTGCTTTCCTAGTAAAAGATTTCCATATTATATTTTGTTGCCAGTTTGTTAGTTGAGTGTTGCAATTTTTAATTCATCTTCTGAGTTGCTAAATATTATTTGGTCATTTGCAAATAATTTGGTATTCAGAGTTTTGTCATTTAATTGAAGCTGTTTCCAACTGTCCTTGCCGCTGTCAGACAATCTGCTCTATTTACATTCTAAAATGCTGGCAAAAATGGGCAGCCTTGTTTTACACCATGATTTATTTCTAAAAATTTATTACCATCTTCAGGTCTTTATCAATTCATATTTTAGTGTTGAAGTAAAAGCTTTGTATTACTCATATTAGATGGGCTGGAAATCCTTTTTTACATTTGGTTTCCCAGAATTTATTTTTCTTCAATACTTTGTCGATACATAGTCTATAAATAGTATATATGGTGGTAAATTGAATTCTCGTCTCTTCTTTATTACTTATTCTACTCTAAATACACAGTCCGAATATGAATGATCACACTACTGCAATAATGTATGCTAATTGATTATATTCAATCACTGAATATTCCAATTAAGAATATTCTTTCTGGAAATTGTTCCTTCTTGGATTATTTCTTTTTGAAGTGTACTGAAGATCTAGGGCTAGGGCAACTTCACTCTTATTTGTAATTGATTATTTTATTTTGCTCTGGTTAGGAAAAATAATTGTTTTATTTTATTTAGAAGGAAGTGATATATCTTTCTAACTAATTATATGTTGCTACACCTCCAGGTGATAATTCTTTTTGAATATTATTTCAAGTATACCCCTGCTGGCAATACTGATGTGTACTTTCCTGAACATATATTAAGGAAAGAAATTTTTAAAACTATAAAATTATGCAACAAGATTCTAATACATAACAGTAATAAAATTAACTGCAATAATGAAATCGTAATCCTCTTCATTAGTCTGAAAATTGTATAACTCGCATATCTGTCTGAACCAGACCAACCTATAATAACAACTTTCAGTAGCAATTCATCATTGCATTTTGTAAAGAAATGTATGTTGTCCTTCTTAAATAATGCTAATTGATTAGATTTATAGTTTACTTTTTTCATCAAAATTGCAATCATTACAGAAAATCTACAATTGTACTGTATATAAGGAGATACCAAAATAATATTAATCCTTTGATACACAGGAAAGTAAGTTATATGTAAGATATACAAAATAAGTTATTCTTTAACGTTGAAAAAGTATGACCACAATTTTGATGATTGCCATTTTCCCAATATTTTCAATTTTTGTATTTTACAAAATGGTATTGGATAATACCAAGTTTATTTTATTTGAACTGCATGATTACTTATGCGAATGTAATATAAAATAAATGAAGTTAATTGAATGCTGTCTGAGTGTATCCAAAAGGTGAAATTTTATATTTCAATGCTCATGTATTGTGTCTTCAGATGTAATAATGGATATGTTCAACTGAATGTATTTCTGTTTTCATATATCATTTCATGGGATGTCAGTTTGTTTTGAAAATAATAAAATTGTATTGTTAAGGATTCTCATGGTGCCAATAACACACCAGTTCACTGATGCAATGTATACTCCTTTCAGATTATATGGCTTCATCAAGGCGTAAATCGTGGGTCTGGAAATATTTTATGAAGGAACCGAACAGCAAAGTTCGATGTTTGTTATGTAAAAAAGAATTTATGTATACCGGTAAAAACACTTCTGGAATGATTCGCCATCTAAGAACTCACAATATTATACCTAACTCGTGCTCTTATACCTAGCCTCTGCTAAATGTCAAGACCCTCTAAAAAAATTAATGGATGCTATGGTTTTGTGACCATAGGTACTGTTAAAGTCAAGTACTTGTGCTGTCAAAACACATTGTTAATGAAGACTGAGAAAAAGAATGAACATATGTAAAATGTTGTAAACATGGAATGTATGAAGATTTTATTTAATATATGAATTAAAATGAAATATTTTGAATGTTTCAAATTACTTCCTTAATGTAACTTCATGGAGAAAATGGAAAAAATAAAGAACACAAAATATTTGGCTACTTCCTCCATAATCCTTAAAATTTTTAAATAGTAGATATTGCCTCCACACAATGTATTACTTTATTGTATGGCGTTGCATGCTTTCAATCTCTCACATTGTATTTTGATAAAGATTTTAATGTCATTATTTGGATGAAGTTATGGTTGTCTTACTTGGATTTCTAATACAGCAAACATATTAAATATGAATGGTTATTTTCCATAATCCGTAATAGTGTTTTGTGGCCCTGATCTTTGTTTAAAATTTTTATTACAAGTTCCAATCACATCTCAATTAAAATTAATTTAGTGAAAGCTGAGCAGTGCTGTATTTATAGATGGCTAAACAGATGATTTTTCTGAGGATGCAAGTAGCACCCGCCAAGCTTGTGAACTTAAAAATACATAAAGGCATTAAAAAGAAAAAGGGGTTTTTTTTAGAACATTCCTTTGATAAATAAATAATATCATGTGAATGTTTGTGTGTTTCAACTTTATCGTTTGTGGAGGATGGTGCAATGAGTATAACATGATACCTTTTTTTTTTGTTTTCGAATTTTGCTAGTTAAATTATTTGGTATCTATCTTAAGTATAATTGCCAGGGAGTATTTTGAGTATGAAGATCCTTTTAAAATATGCGGAGATTTTGATGATTTAAATCATTTTATGAACATTTTTTCTACTTGTCTTAATAATTGCTTAAAGTCGAGTATTTT
This sequence comes from Gryllus bimaculatus, assembly GCA_017312745.1. Taxonomy (NCBI): domain Eukaryota; kingdom Metazoa; phylum Arthropoda; class Insecta; order Orthoptera; family Gryllidae; genus Gryllus; species Gryllus bimaculatus. The sequence continues at coordinate 9,886,043 of BOPP01000036.1, forward strand.
CTATTGTCTGCATCACAAATTCAAAATACTCAACTTCATTAATTATTAAATAACACAAAAGTAATTTAGGACACTTATTGAATAATTTCAAAAGAATTGGATTATTAGAACTTGTGAGTTGAAACAAAATGTATACAAGTTTTTTATTTCTTGATTAATTAATTTACCAATTAATGTAACAAGTACACCGTACATAATATTTAAACTATAAACCAATATAATATTCCCTCCTAATATGAAAAATAAAAATGTGTTAGTTGAAAAATTTAAATTATATATAATATAAAACAAATAAAAATAAATTTAATTAACAAATTTTCAATTTCATTACTTGAATTATTAAAATACATACTAAATATTAAATAAATAAATATTTAAAGAAAATAACTGGGAGATATTGAACATTCTATTCAATTATATAAACATTTGATGTAAGTCTATATGTTCAAGAAATTATTTTAAAAAACTTTTGTTATTCCAGTTCATTTTTCATAAAAATTCCTCAGGAAAAGTATAAGCCTATTGAACACTTAACTAAATAATACATCCCAAATTACCTTGTTAATATAAATATGTGTTTAAATTGAAAATTCTCTTTTAATTAAAATCATCATAATTATTTTGTTAAATAATAAATATTATATTATATATAATATAATAAATGTTATATTAATAAAATATAATATAATAAATGTTATATTAATAAAATATAATATAATAAATATTATATTATATTTTATTAAATATAAATATTTTTAGAAGTCCCAAAACATGCTGGGGTAACTGATGAAACAAAGTTGTGCCACTGGAAAATTGAAGTACTCAATGTACTAGAGGTGCTACAATAAGGCCCAGATATTCTTATACAATTTGTAAGAGTTAAGCCGAACATTAATAGTTAGATTATAATTTAGATACTTTAAATATTTCAGCCATCTTTTGCAAACTCTCTTTTCCAAATGGCTTAAAACACATCACATATATATGTCAATGTCCTATCCTCTAAGACTGTATTCATAAGAAAATTTTACCCTTTTGGCTTTTTATGTGGCCAACAATCGCACGTATAAACCTTGAATCTATGTATTTAAATAATGTCCAACAGAATTTTTTGCTGTAATAACAATTCTCTAACCATTTAATAGGTGTATTTTTAACTATTGTAACAAACTTTGAGGAAACAAGCTTTTTCTACTAATATATATAAAATAGGCTTTAGCCTATTCCGCAAGCAAAGCCGCCCTCTACTAGCAAAACCTTGGTATACTCTACCTCTTCAAAAACTTAAAAGTTTTAGTAGAATAGGGTTGTTTCCTCAAAGTCTGTTACAATAGTTAAAAATATATTGTGATATCATTGAATTCACAATTTCTTTTTTTAACCCGAAGTCAATGTGAATGGCTTACTTATTTCATTATTGAATTTTTTGTGCATATTTCAGAAACAAATCATAGTGACACTTCTTCAATGATCTTTTTTTGTCATTTTCAAAAATAATGAGAGTTGGCCAAAAATGAGACCAGTGCATCCTTTGCTAGATGAGAGAAAAAAATGGATCCCTTTTTGAGGAAAAAAGGGGTTTAAAAATTCCCTCTCCACAAAATTACTTGAAAATTACTCATATTTTTTTAAAAAAATGTTGATGACCATTTTTAACATCTGTCTTTGAACAACAGATTTTTTTAAGGAAAAAAATATCTATCTTCATTATTACTGGAAGACACCATAAACACTTTGAACTCGTAATTTTCGAAAATTCCAAGATTTCAACGAAAACGAGATCTGTGCCACTTTTTAAGAGTTCTTTACGCTATCTGAGGAAAAGTTTAATAAAAAAATTTGGAGTCACTTGTCTGAAAAAATTGAAATTGTTGAGGCTTCATGTAAAGGCAGGCCCAAACATCAAAACATTTGTTTCTAACTCACTGGGCGTCTAGTTCATTCAGATCGATCTGGGTATATATATTTTGAAGAAAATCGTCTGAATGGTGTAGGCGCTATCATTGGCTAGAGACGATTTTTTACTAAACTAAGTAACTAAAAAACTATTAACTTTTGCCATCAAAAGTTAATTTTTTACCCGAAAATAAGGAATTCACCAAATGTGTAAGCTCTCTATCCCGTGTTTGAGCAAAATATGTATTTAAAAAAAAAAGAATGTGAGAAAGATTTGAAAATCTCCAGTGAGCTTTTTACAAAGTAGTACCCTAGTAATCAAAAGTTTCATTTCCAATTTGCAGAGCCTCATGTTTGCCTAGATTGACTTGGGAATTCCCTTTTTGGAGACAATCCTGTTTGCAGTTTAGGCACTAGTATTGTTTGCAGGCAAATGTTTTCAAACAGATGTCTACACTTTTTTAGAATCAAGATCCTCCAAAAGTCATATTTCTATCAAAATATCGACATCAATTGTTTTTGCAGGATTACTATGGAACTTTTCCGCTATTTTATGTACAAGGAAGTTGAAAGTAAATTGATGTATTGCATTTGTTATTATGAGGTGTAACTTAGTTTTGATATAAAAATTTCTTTATTCTCTTCTTCAGAGTTTGGGACTCATCAAATTTTAACTTACAAGTTAATTTCACACTTTTTATTTTAACCAAAAATTGATTTTAAATTATAAATAAATTGTGAAAAAGAATGATTTTTTATAATTTTTTTCTTTTTTATTGTTAAGTAAAGTCATTATTTTTCTATTTTAAATTGTGATTAAATTGTACTTTAATTACACTTATTTCTCTGCTAAAGTGTCTTTATATATGATGGGATTAAAGTGATAAATTAGAGATTCCAGAGGTGATCAGTACAGAATAAACAAATTGTGACTTTATTGTTACATTCGTACTCTCAGTGAAGCCAGAACTGATGATTGAAACTATTCCTGCCTCCTAAATGTAGATGGCAGTGGTCTTAGTTACTAGAGAATGTGGTATAAGAATGAATGCAAGTTTGAAATGAAAGAAGAATTGAAACAAAATATTTTTCATATATGACATGGGGTCAGCTTGTTTCACTCGAGAGAATAATGTCCCTCACTCAGGACCTAGCCCTTCTCCCTCCTGAACAAATCTCTAACATAAACTCTTTATGGTATAATTAACTACTTTAAAATTCTAACTGAACAGTTTCTTCTAAACCTTTCTTTTAGCTTTAGTTTTGTAAAGATTGTACAAAATAATTGACCTAGATGACATTTTAAGTTAATATATATTTTCGAAAGTGTTAGTGAATCTTTTGTTAATTGCATTGGCTTTCGCATGATCCCCTTCAAAGAATTCTAATGCTGATATGGCATGACAACAAAACATGTTATAAAATAGTGTAACATTTTAAGTTTATTTTGATTTAAGATGCATGATAACTCTCAAAAATATAAAATGAAGTAATTGAAATTAATTAGATGTGAGAGAGTATTCAATTGATAGATTTTTTTCGGTTGCACTTGTCTTTATTATCACACTTCATGGGATGTCAAATTGTCTTATAAAGAAACAAATTGTGTTGTTAAGGATTCTCATTGGTACCCATAAGTCACCAGATCACTGACGCAATGTATACTCCTTTCAGATTTTATGGCTTCATCAAGGCGTAAATCATGGGCCTGGAAATATTTTGTGGAGGAACCGAACAGCAAAGTTCGATGTTTTGTGTGTAAAAAAGAATTAAAGTATGATACCAGTAAAAACACCTCTGGAATGATTCGTCATCTGAAAACCCACAATATTATACCAGATACGTCTTAATGAACTGCTGACAGTCAAGACCCTCTATAAAAAAATGGATCAATAGGGTTTGTGACCATATGTACTGTTAAAGTCAAGTTCTTGTGCTGTTGAAATCTGTTGTTAAATGAGAGTGAGGAAAAGAATGAATATATGTAGAAAAGTTGTTTACTTGGAATGTATTACATGTTTGTTCAATACATGAAGAAAAAATAAATATTTTGGATGTTTCAAGATACTTGCTTTATGTAATTTAATGGAGAAAATGGAAAAATAAAGTACAGTATTTCACTAGTTCCCACCAATCCTTGAAATTTTCGAATAGGAGACATTGCTTTCATTTAATGTTTTATTCTATTGAATTTTAGACTCTTAAACTCATCTTCATTATGTATTTTTGATAGTAGATTTTATAGTCTTTTTGATTAAGTTAGCTGGATTAAAGCCTTAGCTGGTCTACTAATTCAGCCAAAAGTGCCACTAATATTGATGTTCATTTAGCATAATGGATAATATTATTTTGGTACTAATGATGGTTTAAAATTTTCATTAGTTGCCAATCACACTCAAGAAAAACTAATGTTGAGAGCTGCATGAGTGATTATTGGATGCAGTGGCATATTTGTAGATAATTAAACATATGAGTTTTCTGAGAATGCAATGAAGTTGTAGCTTCCAAGCCCCATCTGAATTTTGCTTGTTACATTATTTATTAGCAGTCTTAAATAATAATTAATCGGAAATATTTTTAATATTGAACTCATTTCAATACATGCTCAGCCTCTTGACAGTATATGTCTCTGCTACTGAAACGTTGAAATTTTAAATAAAAAAAATATATTGATGTATTGGAAATGTTGTTATGAAGAGAAACTTTTTTATGATATGAAAATTTGTTTATCAAGATCTCTGGGTCAACAAGTTCAAATCTAACTTCAAAATGACAATGACTGTTGACAGATTTTGTGTTTTGTGAAAAGTATTACTTCATGTTGAACAAAAAAGCATTGAATTTGAAAATTCAAAATTAATGTGTTTTTAAATATGAAATTCAAACCCCTTAAATATTTGCAGTAAATCAAACTTGTCTTTTATTTTCTGTTTAAGAAGATATTTTTGGTAAAATGAAAAAGAAAGGGATGATAAAATAAATTGGTGGTGCTACAGAATGGCACAGACTCGTAGCAAAGTTTTCTAATTTCCTTGGTGTGTGCTGGCTTTACAGTCTTGCCCCATCTATCAGCTGCCTTCTATCTCTTGCCAGCTGCCATCTATTGCCGCCCAAAATACATTTTTTTGGCATTTTCTCAATTTTTCGGTTTACTAATAGTAGAACCCAAATATTCCTGTAACAATATTAAAGATAAGTAAAACCTTGCGCAAAGAGGCAATTTTCATTGAAAAATTTGGAGTCATTTTTAAGAAAAACATGAAACTTGAAGCTCGTTTTCACAGAAATTTTTTAGTTTTCAAAAACCTTGATTGGAAATCATTTGAAGCACTTATACTCACATATGCAATAGTGTTTACAAATCACTGGAAATGTGCATATTAACAGCATGAGACATATTTTATATCATCTTATAGAATACATTTACTATATATTATAGATAGTGTATTACTAATCTATACCAAAAGTCGAAAGCAAAAATTTGGAGCCTTTTTGAGAAAATCTTGCTTTTTTTTTATTTTTTTAAATGGCACATATTGTGTGAAAACTACTAAAAGTTTCAAAAACATTGTTCATCACCTCATTGAGAGGACCAAATATAAAGAATAAATGTTATTAGAAGGAAAAATCTCTTTCTTCAATTTTGTTGTTGTAAGAAGGCACCGAAAAAAACATACTTTTGAAATTTTCGAAAATTCAGAGATAAACCTGAAATTCGGAAGTATGCCACCTTTATATGCACAATTTTCAGCTCATTTTTACTGAAAAAATGTGAGTTTTTGCGACACATCATTGAAAATTATTTGATGCTCTAGCAAATGCTGTAATAGTTTTAAAAAATGCTCATGCAAATATGAAAAGTGTGAAAGGTATTCCAAAAAAAATTTTGTAATTTTTGAAAAGCCAAGAAAGGCATCCATGTGACATTAATGTCAACTTATTTATTTCATTTAACATTCTGTAAGAAAATTAAAGAACAAATTTGAAGCCGTTTTCGGGGGGGGGGGGCGTTTCTGAATATACGAATTTTGAGAGAATTTTACAGAAAACTTTTGTGTTTTCGAGAAACTTAATAAGAAATAATTTGAAGTACTTGACTCACAAATACAATTAAATATAATTAACGCAAGAATAATAAATATTAACGAGGTGAGAGATAAAAAAAAGTACTTAAGTGTGACTGGGAAATCAAATAAATTGATCAAAATTACTTTTATTTCGCCCATTTTTCAAAAAAATTGCACGAAAACTATATATTCTCAAAATAATATGACATCAATAATTAAAGAACTAACAGAGAAGAAAAACTATCATTTTCAAATTTCTTCTAGAAGAAAACCTCTCTTATCTTCAATATTGTACTTGTAGGAATAAGTAAGAACATATTTGATCAAAACTAGGCATGAAAGAAATGAAGTATGAAATAAATTTTCAACACATGAAAATTCTTTTAAAACAGTTTACAGCGTCTGCGACGTCACATTCAGCTAGTAGTAGTAGATTACTTCCTGTAACAAGTTGACGCCAGAATCATTGACTTGTGAGTCCTTTCTACCGAAAAGTCGATGGACGACAAAACGTCTGTCTGTTTGTCCGTCCGTCTGTGGTCAATGCTAGCGGCTAAACCGTAAGCAGGATTTTCACCTAAATTGATATTCCCCATACGATCTGACTGATGTCGCAGTACTTTGAATTTGGAACCATTTGGGGGTACTTTACGTCAAGCCCCTGGGTCATTTCCAAGATTTTTTTAAAATTTTGTGCTCGGATAGCGTAGGTCGCTTAAGAGAATGCTACAGGTCTTCTCATGTTCGTTAAAATCCTTGATTTTTTCAAAATTACAAAAGTGCATTGTTTTGGCATCTTGCTACAACTGTAATTTACACGAAATATATGCAATTTCCATTCTTTAACATTTTTTTTTTTCAAAAACAAAAAAAATACTCCAGACTTTTTCCTCGAACTTTTTTCACGGATAGAAGGGGTATGCTTAAAAGAATTTCATGTGCCTCGATTTGGAAAACTCTGAATTTTCGAAAATTGCAAATTTAGAATTAATGCGAGTAAGTTTTAAAGTGGCTAACATAGTCAACTGTTGAATAGTTTAATCACTGTGTCCAAATGGTGGGATCTAAAAAGCTCTGGAAAAGCGTTTGGCATTGGATCCACCCTTTCCACTGTATCCAATACCACCGGGGTGCTAGGGGCGAGGTGATTGATTAATGTTTCCGGATTCAGCAATAGCCCTTTTAGTGTAGTGGATGTTTTTTTGTCGCGGGAGGTTTCCATGTTCCACTCCCTCCGCCAAGAAGCAAAATAAATAAATAAATAAAATTTAAAAAAAGGCTTGCTAGTTTGGGGAATTTTGGCAGGGCTGTCTCTACTTCAAGAACGAGACACCGTATTCCATGGTAAATATACTACTATGACTTGTTTTATAGTTCTCTAATTATTTTTAGTTTTGTGAAAAATTATGTAAATTATTATTTGCAACATATTTTGGAATTGTACATCTCGGCCAGGCATCGTCTATAGTATATCGCTAGTTTCCCTCTCGGCCTTTTTGAACGCGAGGTTCGTAATAAATAACTTAGGTATGGATGTCTTGAATGTGCGTTTTGTATGTGAAGTGAATTTGAACGAACAAACGAATCAGATATGTTCCTTGATGCTCGCTTGACTTCTCGCGGGGGTCTCTTCGAACTGTGGGCTTCTGATGCTTTCTTGCTGTTAACTATTTGGACTCCTCTCCCTCGTACGGGGACGTGGATCGGGAGTCTGGGTTGTGGGTGGACGTGTTATTTTGTTCGTGGAATGAAGGGCTATTTTGTTAGAGTTTCGGATGACGGGGTGGGGAAGGGAAGGGACGGGGATGGGTGCGGATGGGGGGAGGGTGAGAGGGAGGGGGTGGAGACAGGAGGTGGCGGAATTTTCGACGGCGTCTGGCGTCCGTTCTGGTAAGTTATCAGTTGTCTGTCGTTGGTTTGTCTTTGCCCTCTGACTTACGTGATGGGAGGGGAAGTTGGGGGATGTCTAATGGGTGCTTTTCCTGGGTGTGTCGGGGCGAGTTTCTAAGGCGATGGCGAAGGATTAGATCTCGGAATAGAGGGTTGTTAATGTATTTTTGGATTTGTGCTATTGCGGAGTAGTAGAGGTTAGTGGGGCATTTTGTTTGTGGTTCGTGTGGAGTTGTAATTGGTGTGCATTGTGGTCTGAAAATGAGGCGGATTGTATAGTTTTCGACTCTGGTTAGATTTCTGGGGTTGCGGTGAGAGGCAGCGATCCAGGTGGGATGGGTATATGACAGGACGGGACGGAAATAGGAGTTGTAGGTTTGGAGTTTTTTCTTGATGGTTATGGAGGGATTTGTAAGGATGGAGTATAAGGTGTTGGTGATTTTGGTTGTTTTGTCAAGGTTTTGGTGGATGTAGTGGGATTGAAAGAGTCTTAGGGAAATGGTTAGGCCGAGGTAGGATATATTTGATATGGTGAGGCGAGAGGTGTTGGATGGGCAGGAAAATAGAATGGCTTGGGTTTTGGATGGGTTGATGGTGATAGAATTTTGGAAGGCTCAGAAGTAGAAATTGTTGAGGAATTCTTGAAGGTAGGATAAGGATCGCTTTGCGGAGCGAAAGGATGTAAGGGAGGTAAGGTCATCGGCATAAAGAAATGTTTGTACTCCAGGTGTGGGTGGGACATCATTAATGGAGATGGAAAGAGGATATGGATAAGCCCGGCGCCCTGTGGAACGCCGGCTTGGATTGGATAGTTGGGAGAGGTTTTTGTTTGGTGTCGGATGTGGAAGGAGCGATAGTTAAGGTAACTTTGGAGTAAGGTGTGGATGCGATCGGAGACGTAGGGTCGGATTTTCTTAAGATGGATTGAGTGGGAGACGATGCCGTAGGCTTGGGTAAGGTCGGTACAGGGATTTTTTTTCTATCTTTGAGTGGGAATGGCTATGGCAAGGGATAGGCTAAGTATTTGGAGGGACGCGAAGCGGCCCTCATGGGATCCAAATTGCGAAATGTTGATGGTAGGATCAAGGATAGGTGTTAGGCGGAGAAGGAGAATTTTTTCAAATAATTTACTCAGGATATGTAGTAGGCTTATAGGACGGTGGTTTGATGGGAGCCGATGCTCCTTGCTGGATTTGGGGATCATGGTAGCACGAGCAATTTTTCAGAAGGTGAGGAAGTTGGACAGTTTAAGGCAGGAATTCAGAATTAGAGTGAGCAGGTCTTTTCAGCATGGCATTTCTGGTTATATAGGTAAGTTGGGATTAGGTAAGTCAGGTCCGGAGGATTTGGTCTATCGGCTTGAGTATTTGCTTAACTTCTATTCGTCCAGGACAGTTGGTGGTGGAGGTGGGGTTTCAACGAAGTTCCAAAGGACACTCAGGGATTTGGATATTGGGGGAAGGCAGCGTTCGGTTGTGGATTGGGCGACGGTATTGGTGATGGTTGGGGGGTCAAAGGATAGGGTTTTATTGTTAGATAGGATAGGGGATATAGGAGTGAGGTGGTTCCTGGCTGCTTTAACGACTTTATGGATGTATGATATCTGAGATATCTGCAATATGAAGCCATTTTACTGCGGAAACAGTCATTTACAAAATACGGAATGTTTGCACGGGTCCAGCTATCTTACTTTATTTAAAATCTTAATAATAGTAAATAGATCAATACTTATATTCCGCCGACCCATTTTATTATTTCCAATTTTTTAAGTAGATATAAAAAAGGGTATAATAAACCGAGCACATTTGGCTTTTAAATGTCACTCGAGTCCTTTACCTTCCTAGAAATGATTTCAGGTACAGTTTTAACATCATGAAATTATTGGAATGTTCCACGTGCAAGAAACGTGTCAATACCTGAAGAAAGTCAGTCTTGAAGTGTGCACACCACTAAGTTCAATTTCTTTCTTGTATCTATTATATATATATATATATATATATATATATATATATATATATATATATATATAAATGAAGTGGAATCAAATGTATTTTACCGCGTGGTTGCTGTGAAAAATAATTTAACAAAATATAGATGAGTGAGGATATTTTTAAGGCCTGATCTTACTATTATTTTATGACTTCTTTGTTGTCAGCAGTTTTGTGTTTCAATTTGCTGAATAATGAATGTATAATTAAATCACTGACGCAATGTATACTCCTTTCAGATTTTATGGTTTCGACGAGGCGAAAATCATGGGCCTGGAAATATTTTGTGGAGGAACCGAACAACAGGGTGCGATGTTTAGTGTGTAGGAAAGTACTGAAGTACGACACTAGCACTTCTGGCATGATACGTCACTCTAAGACGCACAATATCCTGCCGCACTGAGCGTCACGTCAGATGTAAAGCAAGTTGTTCAATGTTCAGATGTCTCTTTTCAAACCTATGCTGTTTATTATTGTTTTTATAATTTGAGATATTTTACCTTACATTAAAATGGGAATGTAATGATTAATATATTTAAATAGCAGAAAATGAATGCAAAACTTGTAATTGATATTTGAAAGTAAGGATTTTCACTAAATGAAAATCAGGAACTTCGATGCGAAGAACAATGTTACTTACCGAGGACGCCTTCTTGTTTTCAATAACAGTCTATAAGAGCTTAGTAACTTAATTATGAGTCAACTGCAAAATAATTATTGGAATGTTTATTGTAAATTTAAATTTGAAAAGTCTTTAATTTGATCTTTTTTTTAATCATCAATGTTATATCTACATTAAAATGTTCATATAATGTAAATATTCTTGGGAGATGTTTATGACAATTCAATGTGCAACGTATGTTGATTAATAATATTTCAATATAATATACATATTTTGAAATATTGTTTTTATTAATATCCCACTCATTTCACTTCCAACCTAAGTCCGATGAATTAAACAATTAATTGGTTTGGTTAAAATATTACACTTTTATTGCAAATTATATTTTAATTATTATGTTTACCAACCCATATAATTATTGTCTTAAAAAGGAATTTTTGTAACCAAATATTACTGAATGTTTTAATAGCTCCCACACGTTTTACTATGCATAAATTAAAAGGATTCCCATTCAAAAAATCAAGATGTCACACACACACACATTTCAAAGCCGTCTAGAATGCTAGATTCCATTAGAAAAAGAGAGGCCGACAGATTGTAAGCCGTCACAAAAGCCGGACTCCACTACAATATTGAATAAATATCGACACATCTTAACAGTACGCTGTGAGTGGCAATTATAGACTATACTGTTGGAATGTTTACTCGCATTGTGGTGGGGACGCCTTGACATATTGCGACGTGAGCAGTAATTGGCCATCAGGGGGGATTCGTTCTCTCTGCTAATTATTCGTCCCCTTGAACTGGTATTTTAATTTGTAGCACTGGTGTCGCCAAGTCGAGGGCTGCCCGACCGATCTTTCTGTGGCAAGCATGCACTGATTTGTTAACACTTGAGTAAACATTTTTTTAGTAAAGTTAAACATGTTAGGAATCATTTGCTTGGATTTCAAGGTGGTAGTGATTTAGACTGGTAAAAGGTTCATTTAGTCTACGAATTTAAATTTAGATACAGATTAGGGCCTAAAGTCGCAATTCGCATGATTTCTAATCTTCTATTTTAATCTACAACAAACTATACAATATTTATCCTTCTTTTCTTCTCTCTTGTAAGTACCAAAAATGTATTTAACACACATTCTTCCGTTCCGCTTTCTTCACCGATGATACCGCAGGTACCTAGAGCGCCGCCCTTACTATAGAGCGATTTTTATAAGAATGAGCCAAAGTGACAGTTCGCTAAACAAGTGAACATCACGTGTCATTGAGAGAAGTATCCCTCCACCGTGGCAGCCGTTCAGCCTTCGTAGTGTTTACGGCGTAAGACATCACTATACAGAAATCTAAGAGTTTCGCTGAGGTATATGCACGAACGCGAGTCCGCGAAATTCAATTACCTATGTGGAACATTGTTTGAACATGCTCTCATATTCAGTAAAAGAAAACTGCCACGAAAGTAAGTAGAAAGAAAAATTGTTTTTCAGGGTACGTTTAAATATCTTTTCTGGTCGTTTCATAGTGAATGGCTCATGCGTTTTTGAAGTGGAAGATAGTTTATTTATAATTATAACACCTCGACTATCGATATTTAGTACTACGCTCTAATAACTCAAATGTGACTTAATAATTGTTTTATATGTCACTAATGTTCTGCATGTTAATGCATTCCTTAATCGTGAACAAGGAGGATGCCCTTTGCACCCACTCTCTCTTTTCATGGTTCACAACCGTGTCACAATTATATAAGAACGTGTAAAAAGCAAAGCACAGAACCACGAAACGCTCTCAAACACAGTTCTCCACCTTACAACACAGGAGCCAGAAACACATGCACCGCCTCCTGTACGCATCTCACATTCAAAACTCAGTTTTAAAATAAACATATACTTATCATACAAAAACTAAATTCAATGTAATGTTTATAAAAAAAGATTTTTTACAGAAGAGCACATAGCACTGCACCTCGTAATTTCTTTTTGGCGCACTACATTTTCGTCGGACGAGGACATCACATAATGAAGCGTCGAAGCCATTTACAAGTTAGCCAACTGCAAACGAACGAATGCAGGAAGGGGAGTCTAATAGGCTTATGGACACAACGACCACAGAACCTGTTGTGTTGCCAGCACTAGCTGTAAAAACGTCCCATTCTTATAAAAATCGCTCTTTAGCAGGGAGGGAGGATCAGTGAGAATTAATTTACAAGATGAAAACAAAATGCTCTTCTGTGAAATTATCTGGAACACGCAGATTTGGAAGAGGGAGCAAAAGAGGCTATTGAAGAATGAAGATGCCATCCATCATATTAGACGTCAGATGGCTATCAAAGCATGCAGACGCATGAACGGGACCAACCAAGGAGGCGACTTCATTATATTCTGAGGGAAGAATACAGATGAAGCCGTCATATCGTAAACACATCTATGGATAAGAAATACAAATCTTTACGCTGGAATTTATTGTTCCAACAATTCTTCGAAAATCGAACAACGTAGGTAGGTAGGTAGTCTCAATCCTCCTGTCCATCGGCACCTCCACCGCGCCGCTTCCACCTCGCTGCAGCTGACATCCGCTCCCGGCCACCAACTCGCGTAATTTTGACTACGTTGTCGTCTCTAATCTCTACGTCACCTTTTTAGGCGTAGTATTTACTGCCGCGGTAACTTTTCAAAGTCCATTTTGCAGCCACTTATAGCAGCTCGATTTGATATTCTGTCGACCTCGACTTGATCGTTAGACGAGTTATTGCGAAATTGCTGTCTGCATCGGAGAACAATGCGCTCGATCTATTACCAGCTACGAGCTCAAGTCAATTGCGGCGTGTTTTTGCTCTCTCGCGAGACTAACTCACTCATAGCGTGATTTCGCCTACTCTCGATCTCCTCGAAATTGCGTCTGCTCGCGCTCTCCTCGTGATTCCTTCTGTGTTTTCACTTCCGGCCCCTACATCGCCGAATCCTTCCTTCCCTTCCCCTTGTGCTCGGCGAAACTTCGCTCTACTTTTCGTTTATCCAATAACTGTCCTCTGTCTCCGCCTCTCCGTGTCTGTCTCTCTCTTTCTGTGTGTGTGTGTGTGTGTGTGTGTGTGTGTGTGTCTCTCTCTCTCTGCGACTCTGTCTGCCTCGGTCCACCTGTCTCTGTATCTCTCGGTCTGTTTCTCTGTATCTGCTTCTCTCGTAAAAACGAGTAACTATTTTGTTAGTAATGCAGAAAAATCATATCTGCAATTCGTTTACCGATGCAAATAAGTTTTCTATTACTTGGGAACGAAAATGTCTAGTTTTTTTCAAATATTGCTAATCCTGCACTTTTTTAAATTCTTTTATTATTTATCTTTAACTTTTACTCATCTTTTAACTATTTATAGTTAAAATGATGGGCAGGAATTCTGTAACTCAAGAAAACGTGCGCAGATGATCTTCTCCCCATACGTCACATGCAGTTTTTACTGTTTTTGTCTAAATAAATCTAAAATATATCTCTCTCACTCCCTCTCTCTCCCTCTTTCTCTCCCTCTCCCTCTGACTTCCTCCCTCTCTCCCCTCCATCTCTTCCTCTCTCTCTCCCTCCCTCTCTCCCTCTTTCTCTCTCTCCCTCCCTCTCTCGCTCTCTCTCCCTCTCGCTCTCTGTCTCTCGTTTCACCCTGTCAGGCGCGCCCGTCCGGTTCTCCTGGGCCGCGCCCTGCGTCACGCGGCAACGCAACACAACTTCTTGTCATTTGTCTTGAGGCGCCAGCGTTTCTGCCACTTGTGAATGGATTGCAGATGTCCTTCTACGGGACACGATGCTTCTGTTGGATCTTCATGTCGAGCTAAGATAGCTATATCGTCCGCATAGGTTGCTGTCAATGCGTTTTCAGATGTTGGAATGTCGGCAGTGTATAATGAGTAAAGGAAAGGTGCAAGCACACTTCCTTGAGGCACCCCCAAATTTATAGGGATAAGTTCTGAAGTTACACCGTTAAATTTTATTGGAAAATATCTCTCCGTGAGGTACGATTTTAATAAGAGATAGTAAGGATATGGTAAGTTTTGCGTAATTTTATACAATAAACCTGGGTGCCAGACCTTATCGAAGAGACCTTATCTGGCTTATGTCGAGAAATACAGCAGAGCAATATTCTTTATTTTCTAGCGATTCACTAATTTGGTTTACTATTCGATGGATTTGTTCTATAATCGAATGCCTTTGTCTGAACCCAAATTGATGATAAGGTATTATTTCTTTTTCTTGTAGAAGTGGATTCAAACGCGCCATTAGTAGTTTCTTAGAGAATTAAAATTAAGCGCAGTTTTGTTCTGCCACACCATTACAGCTATAGTAAAATTAACAGCACATAAACCTTCTCGGTGAAAAAAGCACGTAGATGTGCCAACTTCGATCAAAATTGGTCATATGATGTCGGAATTTACCAGTTTTAAATGTACCAATATTCGTATATATATGATATTTGGATATGCCAGCATGATAATGAAATTGGCGTTGGAACGGGACCTGATGCAAGTCTAAAAATGCTTCTTGTCAGCCCATCATTGAAAATCCGAGCCACAACTTGTTGGAATTTAAAATTGTATGAAAACTGGGGGGGAAACTTTTGTACCGGGGTCACATTTTCATTGAGATTTTTTCATTCTTGAAAGAATCAAAACAGTATTCTGTTGCAATGATAATATGTAAAATAATTTGTTGTTTTTCATCGAATCGATCCGCACGTCAGCTTCATTTTACATAGAGTAATAAGAGGGTAATAATTAAATTAAACCCTCGGATATTTTGTAATTTATTAGTTCAGAAAATGTTAGTGAATGTCAGCTTCTCGAAGGTAGAGTGCTGTTCAGTTTTTGAGCGGAGGGGTGAAATTCTAAAAGAAGAGTAGGTCTAAAAGGAAAGTAATATTCGAATTGTTTTCTCTTACCGGAAGGTCCTATGGTCCTTACTCCTAAACGGAGCTTTTGCTCTGGGTTTAACAGTCCAAAGCTTGTTTTCTATCACATCAGGTTTTCGAGAAAAATGAAGATTTTGTTTCATAAAAGTTCCGTTTATATACCATTGTGTAGCATAAGAAGTATCTGGAGTGTGATTTCACCATTTTATGTGTTTTATGATTTAGGCCAGTTTGTACGTGCCCTAGTCAAGGACAATGACAGTACATATGTAGATTTATCACAGAATGACTCTAGATAAGTTGAAAGCAGGAGGTTTAACTAGATCCCAGATCAGGAAATTAATGTGTGATCCGAATTTTGAGAATATAATAAGCAAAACAGAAAAACAAGCCTGGCATAGACACAAAGATGTTCAAAAAATGCTTTCTAGGAAACAAGAGTCCAGAATACAAAATCAATTTAAACGCCAATTTGAGAAAAATAGGCCGTAACATGAGCTTTAAGATAAACGTGCTACGTGCTCACATTTACTATTTTGGAGATTGCCTTGGATTTTACAGCGAAGAACATGGTTAACGTTTTCATCAAGATCTGAAAGACATTGAGAGAACATCCCTGGTGGTTGGAATGTTATCATAATGTCAGAATGTTGTTGTTGATTACTGAAACGGGAAAGTACTTCTCATGCTTACGGAAGTGCAAACAGAAGAAAATTTCTGCCTGTAAAATAATATTATTATATAAACTGCTGGCAGTTCTTGTGAAATGTACCTGCAATATGCTTACAATCACATGATTACATAATTCAAATATACACTACTTTCGTAAGCATGAATATGGTCATGCAGATCTAGGTCATGGGTAAATAACAAATTTTTGTTTTCATATTTTAAGAAAACTGTACGTGATACAGAAAAACTGATAACATATTCGGAATCAGCACTCCAAAATTAGAGGAGAAAGGCATTCCAAAGTAAAACATCAATATTTTCAACACGCAGAGTAGTGTTGTTGTCATTATTATGCGGGCTTTACGGTTCTAATGACCGTTTCTAGCTCTACACGCCAATGCTTTTTGTATTCCACCAAGCGTTTTCCTTTATTCTTCTGTTAATTGTTGAATCAGTGACGGACTTTCAAGATTTCCTCAGCCTTCGTTCGTTTTGTAATTTCGAAAGGGATTCACTCAAAGACAGTTTTTGGTATTCTATCAGCATGGCCCCATTCTCATTAGATGGCTATACCATTCGAGTTGTTTGGACTCTACATGTTTGATCACTTGTCTGTATTATCTGTCTAATCTCTTCGTTTGGTGTTTTATCAAACAGGGTATGCTGACAACATCGTATCCAAAAATGCATTTCCATAGCATTTAACCAAGCATTTATTGCATCCTTTGGTGCAATGCTTGGTAAATCTCTACAAGGCGACGTAAGTCAACGTCGGATATCGCCACCTCCCGCAATAAAAAAAAAGATGCACTAGACTTACGGGACTTGTGACCTTAGCAGTTGACGCACCCGGAATCACCAAACAATCAATCAATCGAATTGTTTCTATGACAAGTAATGTAAGTTTTGTAAGGAAAATTTTGTCACGTACACCTTTTTGGCGGATGAAGTAGTTTCAAGAATGGTACCTATTTTTTCTCTGGAGATACTCGCAATGTCCCGACACGCCGTTTCGCTTGTGAGTTAGCGCAAAATGTTTCATCAACCTGTCACAGCGGCGCTCATACGTCGCATCTAGTTAATGCCATCCCACACTGATATGTCCATCTAATTTGCGTGTTTTAAACTTTATTTTTAGATCAGATCCGGGTCCGCAAAGGGAACACGTGTTGCAGCGTGGCCGGATGCACAACGTCCTACCGGAACTCTGCCAAGAGCGTCAAGTTCTACCGCTTTCCAGCGAGGAAGCACGACCAGCCGTTACGACAATTGTGGATCGATTGTATAAACAGAAATGTGTAAGTAATTATTTACTGCTTTCTCGTCCGATGGAAAACATGATTAAATTAGAGCTCGGAACTTAAATCGTAGAATTTGTATAACAGTTGAACTATTAAATGGTGATTTCGACGACAGAGAATTTCTAATATAAATAATTCCATTTTAAACTTATTTTATCACTTTTCATGCTTCCGCGGTTGCTACGTAGTGACCGAACACAGATTTTTGAAGAGAGAACAGAAGCGTCCTACACGACAAGATTTAAGATAAGAGATCTGTGGTGTATCCGTGTGTGGAAGGGACAGTATGTGAACAGTACTTCCCCAAGCCACAATTTTTGTTTGAAATTTTACTCGATTTATTCAAAGCAATTACTACGTATCGATCGCATCACATCCAACCAACTTATGATCATAATAAATATACTTTTCTATGTTTCAAGCAAACAGATTTTTTTGTAAAATAATTATTTGAAATATTACGGGGTGGGGGTCAAAATGAATGTGCCTCCTTAAATATTTTTCAAACCTGCTCCTGCAGTGTCGTCTTGTCGCAACAAAGAGACTGAAACAAGTATTTTGCACGCTCACTTTGACTTCTGAAAGAATTTAAACAAATACACGTTGTGATGTACAATTTATTTGTAATCCATCGATTACTTCTCAACGAGATGGACAAAGAATAGTTAGTTTTAAATATTAATTTCATGCCAGCAAGTACATTTCTAACACTACCAAAAATATTAATGTTGATAGGAAATAATATATGGTTTTGTAAATGATCGTCCCTTGAGAAGAGAGAGATTATTTGTCTTTTTTACCACGAAATGTTGGCGAGCCGTATCTTCCTCTTGAAGACACGTCATGAATATAGCTATTGTGTCTGTCCTGAGAGTGCTTTGATACTAAAACACATGAAGAGAAAATCTTTACATACTAGTGAAAAGCATAGAGTTTCTGACCAAATAAATGTATAAATAACTATCTGATTAACCGGCGTTGGCTGGTAATTCAACTCGTCCGCGTATTAATAAAATCGTGTCTGGCATAAACAGGATTGGACGTATACCACCATTTGGGAGCTCGATACAAGGAAGCTCTACTATTCTACTGAAAGGCACTATACCTACTAAAGAACTGAAAGGTCGCATTTGGCTTTCCCCACTGTGGATCATGCTCGTCTCCTCTTAGGAACCTCGTCGTTAAAGAGTCAACTTGTGGTGCTACAGAATGGCACAGACTTTCTCGTACTAGTTAGTTTCCTAATTTATGTAGTCTGGACTAGCTGTTCGGACTTGCCACATACTCTTGCCAGCTGCCATCTATCGCCACACTTATTGTTGATTTTTTTTTTTTTTAATTTTCTCATTTCTTCGCTTTCCTAATTGAGAGCCGAAATATTACTTTAAGAATATTATAGAAGAGTAAAATCTCGTCCTATAAGGTAATTTTCGTTGAAAAATTTGGTGCTGTTTTTAATGAAATGGCGTTACTGTGAACGCGAAATTTGAAGCTGTTTTTCACAGAAATCTTTTGAGTTTTTCGAAAAACTTTATTGGAAGTCATTTGAAACATTTCCACTCACAAGTGCAAAAATGTATAAAAATCGCTGGTAATGTGCATATTTAAGGCGCGGGAGATATTTAAAAAATCATGTAATTTTTGAAGAAAAAAAAGGAGGAAGCAAAAATGTTAATGTCATCTTCAACAAAGTAATTAGCACTATCCATACGAAAAACTTGAAAAAGAATTGGAGCCGTTTTTAAGAAAAAGACGTTTAAGTTTTCTAAAAATGCGGAATTTCCAGAATCTAAAGCACATGAGCTCACAAATGCAATAATGTGAACAAATCGCCGCTAATGTAAATATTAACGTCAAGAGAATCTGATAAAATATACATTTTTATAATATTATTTTTATAATATTTTATTAATATTTTACTTTTATAATTATAAAGACTTTTTTCTCAAAAACTGCTTCAACTTTTTCAACGAAAATTTCCATATGGAACAAAAGTTTACTCTTCTATAATATTCTTAATGCCATGTACCTGTTCTACCTATAGGGGACCTAAAAATTGGAAAAAAGTGTGAAACAATGTAGTTTGGGCGGTGATAGATGGCAGGTGGGAAGACGATGTGGCAAAACCGAAAACCTACCCCAAACCAAAGAAATTATAAAACTAACCAGTACGAGAAAGTCTGTGCTATGCTGTAGTTCCACTATTTAACTATTGCGATTCGACTATATTCCGGGCCTTTCATCACCAACCATGACATTATCCCGCCGGTTGAGAAGAAAGTAATGGGGTTCAACATCGTGTGTATACAATAATTTAATAATGATGACATACTGATAATCATTTTCAATTAATTTATTATTTTCTTCTTTGTTTTAGAGGATTCAAGAAGCCCTGGCAGCCAACAAAATATTCAAGAATTTGCAGTAAACATTTTATTGGCAATAGGAAATCATTTGATCCAAGGAGTCCTTCATACGCACCAACCTTATTCAGCAAATGAATTGTGAAACGTGGAATGGGTGTCAACTTTACCGTAACCGTATTTACATGTAAACGTCTTTCCATTGTAACTGCATTATTTGTGGTGGTAAATGAAAGTAGCAATGCCATGAAAGTATTTTATTTTGGCTTATCTTATTTGTACAGACTATCTCTTCTGCCTGACCCGCGACCAGGATTGTCAGATTCGTTTTGGGAAAATGCGTCAGAGGAATAAAAATCTGCCCAATTCCGCCAAATGCCTGTGTTGTGAAAAAAGCGGACTCTGTCTGGCACGGGGACTCATAATTTCAAATCAGCTGCACGTTCACAAGATGTTTAAAACTAAAAACCCTTTTGCATAAAACATACTTATCATAAGCCATCAATACTGTCAGTCAATACATGTCAAAATCAATAATCAATACACACAATATTTAGAAAAAGGTGGGTACTGTAGGGTACCTTTTTTAATTAAAGATTAGAAAGAGGGCTCTGACACTTGCAAGATGTTCAGCACTAAAACTCTTCTGCCGTCGGCGTCTTTCAGTCGCTATCAATATTCGTACAATTTTTTTAGGAAAAGGTCTGTATCTTGATGATGATTACAATGATGGCGCTGATGATTTAAGCGAAAAAAACATCACATTGCGCAAATTCCTCCCGCAAAAAGCATTTTCTTCCATCGTCATTTATTCCAATGCAATAAGTCGTCGACATCCAAATTACTTCAAAATCTACATGACGACCCCCGAATCACTTGCCTAACCAATTCCCCGTGCGGACTTGCGACTGAAAATAAAATATAAATTTGCGTCTGATAATATTTCCAGTAATAAGATACTTGCGAACAACGAAAACGGACTTTCGTCCCTGGTTCTGGCGGCCACCTTTATAATAGCCTTTTAAAGACGTTTTCGCATTAAAATTGAACTAAAGTTTTTTTCCCCCCTCATGTTTAAGAGCCTGTCTAACATGAAAGGCAGTTCGGTTGAGGTAGCACAGAACTTTTTTAAGAACATTTTTTAAGTTCTGACAACAAGTAAATTTACATTGAATGTAGTGTAGCTTTAATTTTAATTCATGTCAATAATTAAAATGTTTATGCAAGTACTTAAATTGTGTTTTACATAATGGTCCAACCCCTTAATCCGCTCCTGCTATATATATTACATCCATGATAACACATTTTAATTAATATTGATAATAAATTCTGTCCTTACTTTTCTGTAACTGAAAAACAAAATATAAACACTAGCATTGTCAGAATCCCTAGAAATCTGAATAAAACATTAAGAGTCAAAAATAGAAAAAGCGACAATTTCCAAGGGTGACCAACTAAATTAACACGATGAAGGTGTAATTGAAATAAACGATGTAATATTAAAAAAGGGCTTCATATATGTTTCATTGACATGTAGCAAGGTAATAGTTTGAGCATTTAAAATTCCCTCTAATTTAGTCACACAAATTGGTGCCTGAAGCTCATTGGATAAAGTCGGATACGATGCGCAAGAGCCAAAACCTTCTTCAATACTTCAATTTTTGCATAGTGTATTGAAATACTAAAACTGCTCGAGGCAAGGTTCTTAAAGTAGAGATTTCAAGCTTTAATTTTATTTAAATTGGAAGTGTTTTAATAAATATTTATGGAGCTTTGGCCACATGAAAAGTGTACATTTCTATGGTTTTAACTTAAAACTACCCATATTTGGACTAATGTAGCACACTGTTTGACTTAAGTTATTAATGTTCCATAATTATAAAAATTGTTGTGGGATAACGTGAGCTCCACCTCAGCCCAAAATCCGTTGATTAAAATACCTTTGGTGTGCATTTTCAGTATATTTTGCCCACGACAATACTTTAAAATATCGTCAAAAACAATAACATAACAATGAAATAATTGTAAAGAAAAGAAAGTAGTATGACGTAGCCGGCAGCCTAGACTATGAGAGAGGATAAGGAGAGGACTCGTAAGGATGAGGCGATTGCAGAGCCAAGGAGTCGTGGTATATGGAAGTAACGTGTCGAAACGGAAATCAGAGAAATCCGGTATGCAAATATGTATACATAATTATTTAAAACTGTGTTTGGCTACTATTAGATGAGTGTATATAAAATACCTTTGTAGCCCTGATGAAGGCTTAAAAGCCGAAACGTTGGCAATTTAAATGATGTTTTCGAAATGGCCGATCAAGCACGATAAAAAATACAATTAAATAATATTTATTTTCTTAAGCTTAGCGAAAATGGCCGAAAATGGGTGTTTATGGGGTTTGTGGCACATCTAAACCCATTTTAAAAACTTTTATTGGTGATTGGTGCCGATTTTTATTTGCATTGAAATAGTTTTGCCCTAATCCGTTGAATCAATTTTATTTCGATACAGCCTATATATGCATATAGTGTAATATTTTGTAGGATATATATGTATGTATGTATGTATATACACATCACATATATTATAATATATATATATAATATATATATATATATATATATATATATATATATATATATAACTGTTCGTAATTCCACTCTGCTTGCGCAACGACTGAGATGACGTGTACGTTCGTGTACGTTGAATATCTTAGCGGAGATCGGATTTCCTCGGCAGAAGGGTTGAAGAAAGAAGAACGTCAGCCATAATGCTGGCGATGAGGACGGTGCCGGGCCGCGCTGTTTCTGCGCCAACTGCCGTCACCGGTAACAGAGTTCTGCGTATCTCCGCGGAAGGACTTGTACAGCAGCATACATAAATATCATCGATAGTTAAAAATTGGCAACCAATAATTAGAAAGTAAAACTCTAATATTTTCTTACGTCATCATAATGCAACTCAGAGTGGGTGAACAACCAATTGTACCAAAGATTTATTCTTTTGAAGTGAATGTGTGGAAGAAAATGATTGAGTGAAGATAATTTAAATAAAATATGAAATAATAGGGATGAGGAAATAAATACGAAGAAACATTAAGTTTTTGTTAAATTAAGAATTACGGGAAAAAGGATTAATAAAGGGAATTATGAGAAAGCGAAATACACGTAAAAAAATGTATATAAATCTCAGTATTTGAGAAGCCAAAATTAAGCAAGGATTGAGGGTTGTCGCATCTGAAATTGATATGTATGATTTGACATCAGAAGGGGAGAAATACTTGTGATGTAAGGAATCCAAAATCGGAATTGTAGTTGAAGATGTGGGAATTCAAAACGTTTAAACGGTAGTAAAAGAAAAGAATGATGCATTTAATGTCATTATTTGAGAAAAAGTGTATAAACTTTATCCATTTGTGTGTTTCTTTTTCTTTTTTTCTTTTATTAATTGTATAAATTCACATCAAGAATCAATAAGAAAGAATAATTTCAAAACAATTTAGTGAAGGGTTAAACGGTTTTGGTTTTGATAATTCTGTGTCTAGTTCTTCTAGTAATTAATGAAAATACTAAAAGACAATAAAGTGACTTATTTTTTCGTGTATTATTGTGTGTTTTTCCTTGTCATTTGCATGAAGATCTTTTTCGAACTTTTGCTAGATAAAATCACCCCTGAAAACGTTGTGAAGTTTATTTTCAATGCAGGGAGATTCAGTCCTCGTTGCTCATAAGAAGACCCTGTGATATAGTATTCTCAGGTATTCATGGCTGTAAAAGGAAATAGTGCAAACCCTGTTCAAAATTTTGAAAAACAAGATTTTTGTCATTGGTCATTTTTGCAGGAAAGGTAGCCCAAATATTACATTCAATATTGTTCCATGTTACTATTATTGCCTGTTGGTCTAAAGAACATGTAAAAAGAGAAGCAAAAACGATTTTAAGTGTTATTTAGTATAGTTTATCATGTTTCCATACACAGCCAAAAATTCGCACTTTCAGCTCGTGTAACGAGGGCTCAAGTGTTCAAATGGCCTTCTGCGTGAACGCAAGGCATCTGTGCCGCACGACCTCCGTTACGCGCATCACTTTCCTAATTTGTACTGCCTTTATTTCTGCCTCGCTTTCAACGCGCCGAAGGTCATCATAATCCTCGACTTCGGGGGCATAACCGCGGTCTTTCAGGAACCTCCAGCTGCAAAAGCGTTGGAAATACCTGAATTATAACATTCATAAACTGGAGGCCTCTTAAATGCTCGGATAAGAAGTGAGGACCGATGATAAATCCGCAATGCCAACCGACACATTTATCCAGAATCGCTCTTGGTGAGCTACACCAAGTGCAACATGCGGATTTCCTCGGCCCTCATATGCAAATTGTGCTAGTTTTTGTAAACCCGCTTCACCTGAACGAAATTCCAGGTTTTCTTTGCATTTGAGCAGGAAATGCCTAGAGAATTGAAAACGAAGTTACAAACAGGTATGTGTACGTCTCTACGGCGCAAATGCTGCACCCGCTGGAAGTGGAGAAGTAATCTTTCCGCATGAATTGTTAACCAGACGACGGACGATGCTGCTTTGACCTCGCGTTTTTTGCCTTGTGCTCGCTTCCGGGGCTTCTTGTATAATATAAACAGTTGAGTTTTCCAGAGAAGTGGCGAGCGAGGTGAATCCGCTCGCTCACTTGCCGTAGCCCATGCTACACGCGCACAAGTGCATAGTCCAAAGTTAAACGCTAATTATTTACGAAACTAAACGACGAAAAGTATCCAATTTTGGCAAATTTAGTCTGGACATTACATATGTGATATGGACCCGGGTTATAGCAGCTAGGTCTTAATCACCTGTATACATGTTTCTACAACTAAAGTGATTGTGCTCTGGAAGTCGCTGCGCGATGTGGTTTGCGCGCAGCCAGTGTGTCTTCCGAGCTGCCGAGGTAGCTGCAGTCGTGAACACGATAAGCGCAAGGCTACAAGATTACAGTAAGAGGTATGGAAATCTACCTTAACATTGTCTCGCTTGCGCAACGACATTCTTTTTTTCCCTCTCTACCACAACTGAAAGCAGGCGAGGAGGTCGCGCGGAGACTGTAGGTCAGGGAACCTTGCCGTTGAGATCACTTCATAAATGAGGAGACTGTTTTGTTTTGGAATCCAAAAAGAAGGGATTTATTCCTCCAAACGTTATCAGGTGAACTTCGTTACGGACGAAATGTTACGTAATTTGAACATTAATATTCTGCAATACCTGCTTAGATTATTCTTTTCCATTTTTAATGGCTTACTTCCACATAATGAACCCACTCTTCTACCTGTAAATTATACTATTATGGAGCATAATGAGTACCGAATTATTACCGAATCTAGTCATTCACACCATTAGATGCTTCCATTCCACTATTGCCTTACAGCCTTGCCCACTATTACTGTCGTCTTACATTGCTCACACGCTCTCATAACTAACTTACTAATTATTTACATCTAATAGCTTTCTGTTGATAGTTCTCTCTCTTTCTCACCTCTCTCTTCTCTCTCTCTGCTCTCTCTCCTCTCTTCTCTCTCTATCCTCCCTCTCCTCTCTCTCTGATTTACTCTCACTCTCGATCAAAAGTGGAGGTACGATGCAACATGATCTACTTGGTACATGACATTATTTTGCCCCAACAAATGGTCTGGCTATTTAACAAGGGAAAATTGCACACGATCATAATGAAAGAGGTATGTTACAGTCTACAGAAAGACAAAATCTGCCCTTCGCTCGTGCTGCAGCGCGCATTCTTTGCTTTGCAATCTCACGGCACTGTGGGCCAAAAGAGGGGAAAGTTGACAAAAAGTCCAAAATCAAAATATGCTTCAGAAGCTCCATTTCACATGAAGGGGGTAGGAAAATGTCTCCTTCATCGTTCCCGATCAGGAAAGGGGTGGGGAATCCCGCCACTCCTTTCAGTGCAAGTTAGCTCAAGTGTCGCGCGGCGCACTTCTTCGATCCCGCACAAAGAAGAGAGGTGTGTTTTTCGATGTAAATAGTTTCACTCTCTCGAGCAGAAGATTCGTATGTAATATGGATACAATTCTTTGATGTGCGTATTTTAAATCTGTATGAGTAAAAAGACATATTTCATGAATAATAATTCGGTAAATTAGTAAAGAATAATAAAGTAGAAACTTCACGTGTCACAACAGAATGAAATTTTTAAATCCGGTTTTTCATATTGTCTTTTAGTTACCTTCCGGGCATTTTCGGGCTGTTATATCAACTGAACCTGATTCTGGAATTCATCTAGAATTCAAAACATTAATCAAAGTTTGCCCTATTTTGCTTTAAGGTATTTTTTTATAATAATTCACACCTAGTTTTGTTAGCATTTGTACCAACAATATTATTTTTTTTAATTCTTTGTTCATCATCTGGTACTGAGTGAGGATCTCTTTATTAACAAGAAGGGATCTGTGTGATGTTATTGAACACACCGAAAATAAAAAAGAGAAGAAAAAATATAAAGTTTCCCCAGAAAATATCCAGAGAGCAAACTTACAAGGAACTGCTTTTCAGGGTGTTAATTGCATCTGACCCACTGACTTCAGAAATGGAATAGAGAAAATTGTAACAAAGGCATTTGACCTAGAAGTTACATCAATGTCTTCAAGTAGAAATTCACTTCTGGAAGAAGAGTCACATGATGGAAGTTATGATTCTGAAGTTATATAATTAAATAGTTGAAAGTTAAACAAATGAATAAGTCATTTAATTATTATTGTTTTATTTCAACAAATCCCAAAAACCGCTTAAAAATACTTTTTGCCAATTTTTCGCCTCTCTGGCCCCAATGTGCGCTGTGGTGTAGTCATCCCCCTCCTGCGTCGCGGCGAGCGGCGTTTAGTGGCTTATTTATTTTATTGCAAAACTGTGGAAAATCTACATACGTTTCCATGTTAAACATATGAGAATGATAGGAACATCCTTAGACGTGTGATTTGCAAATTACGAAGATGGGCGGAACCTGTAACCTATATACTGTTGACTTGAAATAACCATTGTAACGTATTAGCCAGCGTCCCTCGTGGCATCTATTTGGGGACGCTTGGTAAGGGATTAGTAAGAGGAAACTCCTCGCCACAGGAGGGAGAGAAGGGTTATTCCTTAAAGCAAGAACGCGGAAACGGGAGACACGAAGCTTGAGAGTCTTCCGGTCTTAAGAAACGGAGACCCAAACCCTCAATGGCCAACAATAGAGCGCGGCGGGGGCGGCGTGACGTAGTAGGTCACGTGAGCCTCGACTATATAAGGGAGTACACAGAGCCAGTGGGTGGGTTCTGGAGACAGTGGGAAAACCTCGTGCGTTTGCACAAAACTTGGCGCCACGACGGTGCATCGGCCGGCCGGGCTCGCGAGGCAAGTCATGTGTTGACGAGCCTGTGGGGGACTTTGTGTCCTTGGGTGACTGCGGTCACGTGGGAGCGATGCTGTGTGAGGAGTGTGGTTGAGTGCCACGACTCACGACGATTCTCAATCAGGTAAGATCGCTCCTGCGATCGAGGCAAACTATCAGTTGGTACGCCAGTACGGACTTTGTGTCCCAGTGTGACATCCGGTCACGGAAGCTTGGCTTTCTGCGCGCTTCAGAAGTAGGAGTGGCGAATGCCACAATCGAAACCGATCATAATCGGGTTTGGATCGCTCTCGCGATCAGGGGATAGTAGGTCTATCAGAGCTAGGGTGTAAGAAGGAAATTCATTGTAAATATTTGTTGTGTTTTCTTTGTAAATAAATATTTGTTATATGAAAGCTCTGTGTCTGTGTTCGCTGTGAGTACCCATGACGTCACACCATCTAACTTTTCTTGCTTTAAAGCAGAACTGTACTTTTGTTTTCTTTGTCCGAGGATGCTATAATTTAACATTCTGGTTTTGGGGGAACAGTAGGATAAAAAAAGGTTACTCAGTCTCTCCTGGCGCCTTTTGCCCCGGTCCACTATCGGACTCAACTTGGTTATCTAGCAAATACAACTTTATTTTAGAGAATAAAGGACATCTCACTGCAAGAAAGTGTCCCGAAACAAAACCAAAACTTTTAAAACCATTATAGGCAGAGGAAAACTTCCAACCATGGTGGAAATACGCAACACCAGTTTGCGTCACGAACCACGTGACAACACGGGCACTTCGTTTGAAAACCACGCCCAGATGCTCGCCGCCATGTTGCATGGAGAGTGAGTAGTGTTGAGAAACATTTTGAAAGTGGTACAAAGTGACAGTTTTTAACGGTAACCAACCAAAAATAACACGAGTATATATAAAAGGCAATTTTTAAAGGTCATGCTTCATTAATATGTTGCAATGGGCCGGTTTCACCAAACAAAGAGTAAGCGTTTACTCTGGAGTAAATCATGTTTACTCGAGAGTAACTTCTTGGAGCGTTTCACCAACACTTTACTCGAGTGTAAATCGCTTATACGAGAATAAATTCGAGAGTAACTTTACACTACGAAAATCCGTCGGGTAAAGTACGGAGTAAATTCACTTTTCAACGTGCATGTATCTCCGAAGTGTTGTTACGGCTCGACGATTACGAATGATTGTACTTGAAGTCGATTCCAGCAAAGATTCGGAATATTATCCACTAGTGCGAAGACAAAGGGGGCGAGAGAGAATGGATTGGTTTCAATTATGACGATCGAGATTTTGTCAATTATGACGATCGAGATCGAGGTTATGTTTGACCAAATCAGCTATTAACTTCATCACATACATTGTAGAGAACTTGTAAATGTCTTCTTCGCCCATGTGGATACGAAATAAAGGTATTACTTACCGTGTACGATAACAAAAAGAAAAATAATAACTATGGGGACTACAAGTACTAAGAAATATTGATTTATTTAGAAAAACTGTATGTGACGTATGGGGGAGGTCATTTGCGAACGTTCTCTTGAGTTCCAGAATCTCTTTCCAACATTTTAACTATAAATTCTTCAAAGTTGAATTCAAGTTAAAAAACCATAATAATAATAATAATAATAATAATAATAATAATAATAATAATAATAATAATAATAATAATAATAATAATAACAAAATTTAGAAAAACGCGAGATCAGCAACATTTGAAAAACTAAACATTTTCTTCCCGAGTTACAGAAAATTTATTTGCATCGCCATCGGTAAACAAACTGCAAATTTGTTGTTTTTTTTTTGCATTGCTAACAAAATAGTAACTCATCTTTAGAAATGAAAAATGAATATTTATTACGAAATAAAGATACAAAAACTAAGAAATAAAGTATGTCAACTCAAATCACGATAATACCGCACAAGATAATAACGCCAAGAACTCCGAATCTGAAATGAATGATAGAATATAAGGATTTAATCAAAGGTTCGCGTTGGTCCGCAGTGGTTCCCAGCGTCACTCTCGATCGCTGCCATTTGAATCGCTCTCAAATATTGCGCGTTCAGCTGATTCGCGGAGTACATCGATGAGTATGTACTCTAAAGTAAAATAATCCTATAGAAGCATGGTGAAATGCTCATATTCTACTCGAGAGTTACTATCTTAGAGTAAATGGTTACTCTCGAGTAACTACTTTCAACTTTACTCGGCTGTTGGTGAAACTAGCCCAATGTCTTGTAACGAGACGATAATTAGTATCTGGCTGCATTTAAAATTCCCGCTAATATTGTGACTCAAACTGGTGTCTGATGCTCATTGTAATAGGACACAATGCGCAAGAGCACCCCCTGCCTCCAACGAAGAGTGATTACGTCTTTTAAAAAGAAAGTCGACACCTATGTCGTGTTTAGCCATAAGCTCACAGGTAATAGCAGTCTACAGCTTGCCACCCAGAGGCGACGGTGCTGCCCTCACCAGACCTGAAAGTCCTTTTTGGCACATGTTGGCGGCATTGGGCGAGTCCGTCTGCTCAGCGGTTGGTGCAGCTGGTTGCAATAGCTGCTGATCAAGCTTGTTTCCAGCTTGTTTCGTTCAGTTTTGTTTCTTTTGGTTTTGTTGTTGTGGTGCAGCGTGGATGGGAACGTGTGGCAGGTGCCGTTGTTGACTGTTTTGGCGGGTTTATGTTTCGATTTAAGAAGCCATTGTAATTTGTTACATGTATCAGGGTTTGGTGATGTACATTGGCATGACATTGTGCTACTTTGTAATATTTTGTTGAGAAGTAAACATTTCATCGTTTTCAAGCAGATTGATAGTATCAAGAAATATAGGTACGTTTTTGGCGGCAATGCCTAGTGCAAAACGAAGTTCTTCAAGCGAGTTGGGAAATGATGATACGTCGAAGAAAAAAACCAAACGCCATTCAGAGGAGTTGCAAAGGAGTTCTACAAGTGATTTAAGCACCAGTCTCGTGAATTATGGAGCCAGCACCAGCCGAAGTCAAGTTGCATGTACCATCGGGAACGAAGTAAGTTTTTGCAAGGAATAGGCTTTAAAGTGCAACACATTTTCTTCATAGTTCACAAATATAATCGGTACTTTTGGATTAGAGTATAGAAAATGTGTGACATCAATTTTTGGAACGGTTACAGAGTGCTTCTTCATTATTGGTTGACACCTGAAACTTGATGGGGTCTTTCTAGTCAGCAATTTATCAATTCAATCAGTTACAAGTTGATTTCGGATTTATATTTATGTTTAAATTTAACTTCCAATTTCTCAATCAATAAGGTATTAAGGGATGCAGGACACTAAGACACAAATTTAGAAAAATAGTTTTGTCACATCATACTTATACTAGTCAACACTTCGTAAAGTTGTCTCTAAATCTAAAAATATAAAGTATGAAGGTAAATGACAGTAGAAGACAGCCATGTAAAAGATCAAATATTGGAGCGAAAACCTGGAATAGAATGATTTTATGAAACTAGTGCTAAAGAATGACACAGAATTTCTTGCGCTAGTTAGTTTTCTAAGGACTATTGTAGACTAGCTTTTTAGTAATGTCCCCTCCCCCCTCATGTCAGCTTCCACGTATCGGTGCCAAACATATTTTCACAATTTTCTTAATTTTTGGATACTCTATTTGTTGAATTGAAATATTTCTTTAATAATAATATTATAAAAAAGGAAAACCTTTTTTTTAATGCATATTTTCATTGAATAGTACGGAGCTGTTGTTGAGAAAATGTCATTCGAGTGTTTCTGCAAATGCACAATTTTGAGCTCATTTTCACTGAACAGTTTTTGAGCAATTTCATTTGAAGTTATGTGAAGCACTTTTGCTCACAAATGCAATTGTGCAATTTTGGAAAAACCAAAAAATACAAATTTGAATAATTTGTACAAAAAGTGTACAGAAATAATTTGGAGCCGGATTTTCAATAATCCCACCTCCCATTCTAGCTGTTACAGAATATTTCTTAAAATATTACAAAATCACCAAAATTATACATGTCCAATCAGAAAACTAGCAATCATCAAATAAATTTAAAAAAATAAGCTATCAAATAGTTATTGAAATTTAAAAAATGAAATAATCATATACATTATTCAAATGCACTACAATAAATGAACATAAAAAACGCTATAAAGGCTGCTGACAATTGTATCTAAAAGAATTAAGACTTGCAAAAGCAAACAGAATTAATAGCAAAGTAAGAAATGCAAAAAATAAATCCCAAATATTATGGAATATTGTAAATAATGCAGGTAAACAAACAACTAAACCTAATCATAAAAAGCTGCACCATGAAAGCGAGTTAGTGAGAGATCAAATGCTGATCTATGAAGTGTTTAATAATCATTTCCTAAACACAGGTACTGAAAACCCTTGCAAAGAAATGTCTAAATTCCAGAGTTAAAACATTGATTGTGTCTATCCAGTACAAATGCCACATAAATTGAAATTCTGAGAAAACACTAAATAAAGTGGATAGGATAAAATTACATCGGAAATATTGAAAAAATGCAAGAATTCTCTAATAAACATTTTAGTTAATTTACTCAACAATTCACTAGATGAATAGGCTTTCCCTGATTCACTGAATATTAGTATTGTGAAACCAATATTAAAAAAAGAATGCTCTTGAAGTTGAAAACTATAGACCAATAACTCATGCTTTGCTAAATTGTTCAAGAAAGTAATTGCAGTCAGAATGTTCAATTTTTTGAAGGAAAAAACTTGTTAAGAATTGAACGACACGGTTTCAGGAAGGATAAATCCACTATTACTGCAGTTGCTGATTTTATTCATGAAATAATCAGTAATCTAGAAAATAACTTTTTTATTGCAGGTATATTTATGGACTTATTGAAGGCTTTAGACAGTGTCTTTCATAAACTACTTCTTGAAAAACTAGAACATTTTGGAATAAGAGACAATATTCATTAATTACTGAAGTCATTCCTAAAAAATCTTACACAAAGTATTCAAATACAACGAGAAACAGAAAAATTCATAGATAAAGTGAAATCTAATGTCCTAGTTACAGCAGGAGTCCTGCTAGGTTCAGTTTTGGGGCCACTACTTCTAATATACATGAATGAATTCTGTCATCAAAAAATAAACTGATCTCATATGCATATGAAGTTAATCAATAGTAATAAAGACTCAATTGCTTTAAAAGAAAATCTAACAGATGCAATGCATCAAATCTCTAGATATCTATAAACATATGGTAGATAAACATATGAGTCAATTTAATCACCACAAATAAAAACAAATTTACAACATAAATAGTATTGATATAAACAATCAAAATGTACGAGTTCAAAGTCACAAATTTCTTGGAATCTACATTGACCAAAATCTAACATGTAATGAACTAATTTATGCCATATGCAAAAAATTAATTCCAACATTTATTTATTGCATAATCTCTCAAAGTATATGACAGTGGAAATACTCATAACTCTATATTACTGCATTCAACATCCTCACATTCAATATGGTATAGAAATATGGGAGTAACCAATATATGGAACATGGACAGGGTGATGATAACACAAATACGAGCTCTTAGATGCATCCTAACCAATCATGCTTCAATATTCAATTTTTTTAAGTTACACTCTACCTGCTACACCAGAGGTGCCCAACAGGTGGTCTGCTGGCTGCATAGGGCCAGGATGCCATTTATTGTGGCCCGTGAAAGGTTATTAGTCAAAAGTGGAAGTCCCTTGCATCCGTGTGGAGCCAGAATGTTTTGCACCTAGCGCATATGTCCTACTGAGGGCAACACCCCATTAATGTAAAAAAAGGTTATGTTTAGATTTAAGAATATTTTTTTCTAGTAATTTTAGAAATTCAAAATCAT
Organism: Gryllus bimaculatus; assembly: GCA_017312745.1. Classification (NCBI taxonomy): domain Eukaryota; kingdom Metazoa; phylum Arthropoda; class Insecta; order Orthoptera; family Gryllidae; genus Gryllus; species Gryllus bimaculatus. The sequence continues at coordinate 9,918,991 of BOPP01000036.1, forward strand.
CCCAATGTTTTACTGCATTATGCATGGTGCTGCCTGATCTTAGGCATGGTTCCATTCCTCCACACACACACACACACTGTTTCAAAGCAGCTGGGCTAACTGCCAAGAACAACATTGCGGGGAAGTCAGATGATGATCATCTGAGTAATGAAAATATGCCCTGTAACCATATTAAAGATGTTAGTTATGGCCCTTGAGGCCTTGCAAGTTGGACACCCCAGCACTTCACAATAGGACTCTCTTTCTGCTTGAAAAGTTACAAAAGTAGTCTGTATTTGTCAGGAGGGAGAGACCTTTAGAATGTGTTGAAGCTGTATGCTCAGCCAGTTGTTCAATTTTCATTGACATAAATGCCAATTTTAAAAACAAACAAACAAAAAAGTTTTAGGAATTGATGGTTTTCTTTTGAAGCAGTGGTAAATGAAAATGAAGTTGTTTTGTGTGTCTCAGAAACTTTTATTTTATTGAAATGTTAACTGTTGTTGCCTGTGTAATGTTGCAAACAAGATTAATATCTTCCTTTTCTTATTGTCCAGGAAAAGGTTGCAGGTTACATTGAAAAAGTTTACATGAAGAATTTCATGTGCCACTCTGCGTTAGAAGTTACTTTGAACAGCAAGATAAATTTCATTGTGGGAAGAAATGGTAGTGGCAAAAGTGCAATCTTAGCAGCTGTAGTCATTGCTTTGGGTTGCAAAGCTTCTATTACTAACAGAGCTTCTTCACTAAAAGGTAGGTTTTGTTACATATCAACAGTATGAGTTGTTAACCAAGGTTCTTTAATATGAGATTTCTATAAAACAAGGTAGCTATCTGATCATTTTTCATAAAAGAGTTAGGGGCAGGGGGGATAACTGACATGTCTTTTTAATTTGAAGAAGTTGGTCTGCCCTAAAATTCAATTTCCAAAGATATAGAACATAAGTGGACCTGCTCACCTGCTTGGTACAGTTTCTAAGATGTAATCCACAGCCTAGAGAATTCTAACTGCCAGCTGCTCTGATAAGTGTTTTTTCTGATCAACACCAGGCAAATGACAGAGTGAGTATCCTAATAAATGTGCCTCAGAGGACGATTATCCCTTTTTCTTTTTTGTCCTAATCTCGTCCCTTACTTCCATACACGTACCCAACTACACTACCACATATGCCCGGAGACCACTCAGGTGCTTAGAGAGTTTGCCCCCCCCTTTGGTGGGAGATACTTGGTTGCGTAAACCTCTGCAACCTGCCATGTAGCCGGTGTGCTGCCGGATCTCATCATCCAGCTTGAGAAGACCACCACCACTTCTTCTTCCTCCCTCCTTCCTTCCTCTTCGTCGCAGTCGTCGACAAAAACATGTACTACACTTACAGGATCAATTACTATAGTAGTTCACATACTTGGAAATGTAAAATAAACGTCAATCCGTCCATGCTTGTTGAAACACATTTGTCTTTAGATATTCTCAGTTCTTAGTATCATTGTATTGAAACATTTAGTTTAATGCTTGTTAGTACAATACACATTGTCTTTCCCTAATCCCTCCATTATTTGGTAGAGTTGCACTTGGTTACACTGCTGAGCATTCCACTAAAATATGAAGACTCCTTTATTTTATTATCGTCATCTAATCTATGACAGTTTCCAATGACTAAGGTTCCCTGTATGTTGGGAGGTAGTCAATTTGTCCGCCATGGTTAAAGGAGACCCTACTTTACATTGAAGTCACATTTCTAAAGAAAGATTATTATCTTTGATAATGAAAATAATATGTATAATATTTTTAATGTAGAATGCATTACTTTCAGATGAGTTAAAACCTGTTTCTTCCAGGTTTTTTCATTTCTAGAGTTAGTAGATTGTGTTAATTAAGTTTTCATTTCAAAATTCGTAGAGAATGTTTTCAAAGATTTCTTTTGCAAATATAACATTCTCTCTTACAAAAATATATTAATGTGTTTTCTACCTCTTTAATTATTTTCTTAATATTTCTTTATGCATGTTTTAAAATTGTTTATTCATGTGTATTTCTTTATGCAAGATTTTATTAAAAATGGAGCTAATTCAGCATTGGTCCAAGTAACCCTGAGCAATGAAGGTTTGTATGCATACAAACCAGAAGTTTATGGATCTAAGATTATTATTGCTCGTAGCATATTTGCGGGTTCAACTCCGTCTTCATACAAATTTAAATCTGCAAAAGGTAATAATTGTAGCTTTAATACATTATATATTTCATTTGCTGTCTTAAGAATATTGACATGATACAACTATTGTAGTCTCGCTCAAATTGCTGAAATTTTGTATTACATTAATTGGCAGTCATTGTTATCATATGTGTTATAAGACTTTTATGTAATGCTCTTATTTTGTTATGTTTGTAGTTTGCAATTCTTCAATTTTTTCCTTCTTTCTTTCTTTTTTAGGGGAAATAATAAGTACTAAACGTGAAGAACTTGAGAAAATAATCACAGCTTTTAATATTCAAGTAGATAATCCTATTTCTGTGCTCAATCAAGATACAGCTAGAACATTTTTGGCTACTGCTGATCCCAAATTGAAATACACACTTTTCATGAAAGCTACAAAATTAGAAGATGTGGATCAGTTGCATGCTAAGACACTAAGCTGTGAGGCAACTGTAGCTAGCCGCTTAAAGCTGAGGAAAGAAGTAAGTAAATTGTGTGACAACAGTTATTTGTATATCTAGGGTGTTAAGTAGATGTTTTTGCCCCGATAGCAACCTCCTGGAGCTCTAGGACCTTTGGCCTGAGGGGTTGGAAGTCACCTGAGGAGCAGAAACACCTGTCTGTTGTTAATGCTAGTGCCTTAACAGTGATTTTCTCCAAAATTAATATTCCCTGATTTATCAGAACAAAACCAAGGCCCTGCATGTTTGAAATGGATATTTTTATTTTGGGAGGTACTTTTCTTGAAAAACTTCTACATTCTCGACATCTTTTCGTGAATGCGGTGCTATTTTCAATTTTAAAACAATAATTTAAAAAGTTCTGTTTTTTGAGATAGCAATTTTTGCAAAATTGTGCAGAACCTGTGAGGGGTGTGTATAGAAGCGTATAATGAAACACACAGTGGTCATGTGGGTGAAGATTCAGTTCTTTGGCAACCACTTCTCTACCAGGGAGTAGACAGAAATGAGCATAAAACTACAGCAGTATACTAAACTCAGCAGTATAGCTCTTAAGGCCCCAACACGATGGCCCAAACGTCGGTTCGATCAACTGAGACGCGGCTCATCCCAGACAGTCAAGTGTCCTATACATTTTTTAAAAATTCGATTGAAACTTTAATAGGCGATTTCATGACTACCACGGCACTACTGCCTTTGCAATCTGGAATACTCGGATCAGCTGTAGTCGTTCTTGTTGTTGTTGTTGTTGTTATTATTATTATTGTTATTATTATTATTATTATTATTAAGAGGGCAGAAAGCAGAAAAAATAATATAACTGTTTTGTGAAATTTTGAATTTGTTTCATATGGTCAAACATTGACCACCTTCTCAAAGTATATTTACTGTGCACATGTTAATAGGGAGGCTCTGCGAGACCTGCATAGAAGGCCGGTGAGTAGAGCAGTATATTCAAAATTTCTGTTAATTGCAAATGACTCAAAAAAATATTTATTAAATTGGAATTGTACCGACGATAGACTCAGAAAATGTGGATAGTTCTATTTGGGAAAAAACAAGTTGCCTCAAAATCTCATAAAATAGAAGTAATAAAAAAGAAATGACTACTACATTATTAATTCTTTAATTCTCTAATAATTTAATTCTCTCCTAGTTCTGTGAAAACTGATTGAAATATTTACAATAGTTTAAAAATGGCAAGATGTGCTCTATTGACATGTGTGACATGGATACTCACAGCGACCAACAGGCACAGACGAGCTTTCATTAACAAATATATTTATTAAACAAGAAAACAAACAAAATAATACACTTGAATAATCTCTTACACCCTAAGCATCTGATAGACTAACTATCCCTTATCGCGGGAGGCGATCCAAAACCCGATTGAAGATGGTTTTGATTGTGGCATTCGCCACTTTTGAAAGCGCGCAATAAGCGCTAGCTTCCGTGCGGAATGTCAACGCTGGACACAAAGTCCGTTCTGGCGCAACAACGGCTGGTTTGTCTCGATCGCAGCGAGCGATCTATCCGCGATGAGACTCGGCTGAATCGTGAACCACTCTTCCCTCGAGAGCACGCACGACACAGGCATCGCTCCCCGTGGACCGCAGTCACCAAAGGACCTAAAGTCCGCGGCTTCTCAACTAAGTGAACTCGAGCTCCGCGAGCCTGGCTCGCTATGCCACGTCGTGCGCCAAGTTTTGTGCACATCCACGAGGTCTCCGCTGTCTCCAGAACCCAACCCACTGGTTCGGTACACTCTGTTATATCAGGCGAGGCCACGTGGCTACTAGAAAGTACGCAACCCCCTCCTTGTTATAACAGTGAAAAAGTTTCTAAAGGCGGAAGGACTCTAAACGCCTTGTGTCTCCCGTTCCCGCGTTCTTCCCTTTACGGGAAAAACCCTTCTTCCCTGTGGCGAGCTAACCTCTACCAAGCGTCCCCAAATAGATGCCATGAGGCACGCTGGCTAATACGTTACACATGACTTGCCCTGTATATTTTAGGGAAAAATAAGTCTCTCATGATAAAAGTTCACATCATTGTACAGAATGATCCAAATAAATTTATGTGCTTTAATTTGAACGAACTTTACGAGTCAAGTTGACCAATACATTAAGAAAAATTATCAAAATGTTTCTCACAAGAAAGAGTTTTAAATGATGTCTTAGGAATGAGATTATTCAAAAATATAGATGTAAATATTGGCACTAAAGAAGGAATGAGGCTCAAAAATTGAAGAAAAATTATTTGCATTCTTAGAAGAGTCGATTCTTCAGAATTCTTGGTTGAGAATTCCACTATGCCAAAAATTGTGTAAAAACCATTGTGTGGTTATATTTATTTTCTAAGCATTCATTTTCTTTTATATTTATTCAGGTAAAAAAAAGAATTGATAATTTTCAAAATAACACTTATTTTTTAATAAAGGTCTTACAAACACACAATAAAGTTAAAGTTAATATTTCTCTGAAATCTCTTATTTTGGCTTCACTTGAATTGGATGTCTGTTGCAGAGTATGAGGAGCCTTCAAAACGAAATAGATGAATTGGAAAAGAAAGTTAATGCTTTAAGGAAATTAGAAGAAGTGAGACGGGAAGCAGTGAACTTGGAAAATGAATATTTCTGGGCCCTTGTATGTATATATACTTTTTTTAAACAGACTTTTAATGTTTTTGTTAATATTATTTATTAAACTTTATGAACATTAAAATGTCGAAAGATCACCATTATCAGGCTAAAGTATCACAAATATCAAAACAAACATATCACAATCACAATTATATTTATAATTTAATGCACAATTTGTTTGTGAGGTACATTTCAGAATACAAATCTACATATTGGAATAGAACTAAAACTATAAAATAAAATCTAGTATAAATACATAGATAATTACAGTATGCGTACATAAACTGACAAACTAACAATATGCAATGTTTAATAAGGACAGCTGCCATTAGCCATATTCAAAAAGCAAACTCCTCACAACGCTTTCAAGAACCAAAATGTTGCTGGGGCTTGGGTCCATGTCAATACCATCATCAATTTCACATATTCTGCTAATTAGATTGTTTCAGGGGAACACTTCTCTGTATTGTTTATGCAAAATATGAAAAATTAAAATCATGATTTTTGGAATTAAATTGCAGCCCTTTGAAACTCAATTCATTTAGCAAAAGGGAGCATCTATTTACTGTTTAGAAGTTTAACCAAAAAATGTACATCAACATACTTTCTAAGCAATTTCCATGTAGGCATCTCTAATTTTGAAGCAATCGTACCAAATTCATGTGTCAAAAAATAATTCTGCAACAAAGCAGGACCAGAAAGGGAACAACTTCTGTTCAACGTTCCAAGCCTAGAAATTTCTTTCAAAAAGCATGGTAAATAAGGGATGAGTACATGAGAATGGGTCTCAATGGTATGATATTGAGGGTACGCAAAATCTGTGAAGAGTTCAGGTCTTGACATGTTCTTCTAATAAATCCGAGTGTCTAATTGAATTTATTGACTAAATAATTTATATGGTCCCCAAAAGAATTTTAAAATCGAACATAAACACCAAGATCTCCAAGGTAATAACTCTTTCCAGATATGATGTGTTGATCATTTAGCAAAATTATCTAAAGACTTGTAGCCTGATCTTATCTTGAAATGACTTAATAACTGTAATCATTGTGACATCAGCAAAAAAGCAGGTGTTTCTCAATAGTCAGCACTTCACTAACATCATTAATCCTTTGACTGCTCTAGACCAGTTGATACGCAGAATATTTCCATGTGGGGTGGCCTCTGGGCAAGTTATTACTCTCAGTCAGTGTGTCTGGGAGCTTCTGAATGAGATCGTATGCAAAACCGTAATGTCCCAGGAACCTATGGACAAGTTCGTCTGTGCAGACGTGCTTTCAGCTATTACTAGGACTTACTGATAACTGAGATGTCTTGCACTATGTGTGAGCAAGCTCAGCTCCCAGTCGGCCGGCCCATAGTAGTTAAAGGGTTTAATTTTAAATGCAAGTGCAGTGAAATATATTCCTATCTTTCCCTCTAGTTTTACACTTTTAATGCCTTTTCGGTGCCTATTTAAAAAACAAATTGTGCCTTTTTAGGTATTTAATACTTAAATTTTTAGTAGATTAACATCTGATGTCTACTGATGATAAAGGAATGGTGCTCGGCTAAACCTCCCCGTTTCCTTAGCATAAGCTTTGAAACAGAGTGGCGCTCAGGATTTGTTGGTCCAAAATAGCACGCTTGCTCAAGCAGTGCTCTGGTGTAGTCCAGACAGTTTTAAATTTATGTATTTCTAGCTGGTTAACCAAATGGGATAAGGGTGAAAATTATCACTGGATTTAAAGTTATTCTTTATTTTTCTTATCTCTTCGGAATAATGACCAAATAATTGGCAGATTTAATTTAACCATTACTTACGAATCTATTGTATGTCTTGAGAAGTGATCATTAAAGTGCAACTGTGTGCAAATCAGGATTTATTATGGTTTTCTAAATTTTGATTGTAAAATTATAATATTTATAATGTGTGGGATTTCTTTTTTTTTTTTCTTCAGGGTAAACCTTTTATATCCATAGAGATTTAGCTAGTGCACTGCTTTAGTGATAATTTTAAATTATCTTTGAAAGCTCAAGGGAAACATTAAGAGCCTTCTGCATGCTTAGTACTTGGAGCATTATGATCATATAAAAACAGTGAATCTGAGATTCATTTATTTTGTAACAAAATTGTAATTCTGGGAAGTTATGTAAAACAAATCTTATAACAGACGTGGTTGTGGAAACATCTAACAATAAAAGAATTTTCTGGGAATATGATTGGTATAGGAGTTTATTGTTAAATCTGTTGGAAGCAAAGATTTTTTTTTTTTTTTTAAATTTAGTAATGAGAATTTATTTATTTTGATGAATTTTCATATGATGTATGGTGTTTCAGGCTCGTGATGAAGAAAAAGTATTAGCAAACATGCAGAGTAAGATTGACAAGGAAAAAGAAAGTAAACAACCTCTCAAAAACAGACTTGAGAAGAGAAAACAAGAGTTGAAAATGAAGCTTGAGGCACAAAAGTATTTCTATTTCCTCCTTTTATTCTATTATTAAATTATTTTTCTTCACTTTCATCTCTCAATCACTCTCCAAAAAAAACTTGTAATATACTTCAATTAACTATATTTGTTAATGAAATTACATACATTAAAAATAAATTGTTTTAGAGAAACTAAAGCTGAAATTGGTGAAATGGATGGAAAAGTAAAGGACATAAATGAAAGACTACAGAAAGCCACTAGTGAATTTAAAGACCGACATTCAGCTTACAAAAATTCTCTTCAAAAATATAAGCATCTCTTGAAAGAAAAAGAAAAGTACAAACAAGATTGCAATGCTGTAAAACATGAAGTCGAAAAGCACAGGTGACTGCTAATTTGATTATTTAATCGTGAATTTCTTTAAATATTAAGTTATATGTAATCCTTGTCTTCTAGGTTCTTTACACATTGCTGTGATTAAAATCTGGTCAGTTGGAATTTTAATATTTAATTTTTAATCTTTGTTTTAGTGTGATTTTAAATCGCACCAAAAATCTTGATTTTCTTGAATTAAAGTGGTATTTTAATCATGATAGCAACAAAGATTTTTGCCAGAAACATCCATGCAGATATATACATATACAGTATGTATTCACGCAGAAATGCAGTTAAATACATATATGTATCATTAGCAATTTCTTTTACAATGAAGGGGCTATCAATAATATACCATTATGTCTAAAAGAAATAAGGATTTTCATTTTGTATTGAAATGTGCAAGGAAAAAGCTCTGAAATACATCTCACTCTCAAATCTTTTATTTTCAAAACATTCATATTTGTTTTTTGGCACTATAAAGGGCAACTCAACAATTTTGATACTGCGAAATCTCCTCCTGTTAATATATCTGAAGGAACAGATACATTACCCTTTGAATCTACGCAGACCATTTCATTTGCCATGTTTGAAATCTCCTAACTTCTAACAGTAATATCAACCACTCACATACACTGAAACTGAGCAGCATATTTATAGTCATGCCTGTTGTGTCATATCCAGTGTTCTTTCACGACAAGTATGTAAGCATTTTTTAAAACTGAACCCAAAAATTATTGATGGAAGTTTAAATAATTGGCCGGAATCGTGAGATTTAAATGCTTCATTCACTGGAGGTATTGTTTCTAATGCTAATGGGGTTGGGACCTATCTTTACTTCCTTGTGAATAAAACTTAACCCAAATCCGAGGTTTATGTAAATAACTCTTAGATAGCAATCGTAGGCTTTCACAGCCGGAGTCAATATAAGAGAAATTTTCCGGGCTGGTAGGCCGTGGTCTAGTTGGCATTCAAGGGCCAAACGTTTTGTCTATGACTGGGTGGACATCCTCAGTTGCGGTAGGGTCTGGGGCGGCAGCTGACTGGCGACTGGCGCCATGCTTTGTGCGGCTGTAGCTTCTATAGTCGGAGGGGAGGACACTATGTCCGCAACCCTGCCGCCGTTGAAGATGTCCATCGCAGACATAGACGAAACGTTCGACTCTTCAATGCCAACTAGACCACGACCTATCAGTCTGGAAAATTTCTCTCATAACCCTAAGACACTTTTTGTAGATATTAGGAATATTGTACAAATGAAAATAATTACTCTGATTTTAACAGAGGTGCCCAAGAGAACTTGCAAGAAAGGAAGAGATTAACTGAAGAAGTTGAGAAATGTAATATGGAACTTGGTAAATATGACTCCGTTATAAAAAGCACAGAATTGGAACAACAGCAACTTCGAGATGAAGCATATGAGTTGCGTGGAAAAGTATCTTCATTGCAAATGGATAAAAAAAGGAGAGAGAATGACATCAGTAAGAATTATTTTTCAGTTGAAAATGTTATTTCTTAACTATTATTTTTTTAATTTTTGCTCCCCCCCCTTTTTTTTCTCTCTCCAGGGATGAAGAAACATCAGTTGGAGAAATTAAAATCAGAGACTGATAATTTATCAATTTATGGAGAATGGATGCCTAGACTTGTTCGGCGCATAGAAGATTGTTATAAGCAAAATAAATTTGTCCGCAAGCCTCTGGGACCACTTGGTTAGTAATAAGTTCTGGAATCAACTTTGTTATAAGCAAATAGTGACTAGTATGTGTATGGCCTCTTTTACTTCAGACTTTAAAGCCTAGGCCAAATTGAAGGATAAATTTGAAGCAGTTTTGGAAAAAAAATATTTTTTTTATAAGTTGATTTTTTATAAGTTTCAAGTACAAATTATTAAAAAGCTACTCATTTTTAAATAAAAAATTGTTCACGTTTTTTTAAAGAGCTAATTTTTTAGAATAACTGCTTTTTAAGGCCAACATATCTATCTTAAATTTTGTAGTTTTAAAATGTTAAATTTTTGCAAGTTTTGCATGCCCAAAGTTTGCCGGAAATGATAATGAATGCACGTCTGAAGGGAAGTTTGGATTGCGTGCAAAAGCGTGGTTTGGAACGCTACAAGCAAAAGTGTGGCTCGCATTTACACATGGAGTTTTGTGGCAAGTGGACATAGTGACCAGCTGGGCGGTATTTGGAAATGGTGAACACTCATTCTAGAGCTGGGCTATGGTGAGGGAGTTTCCCTTCCATATATAGGGAATGCCCTAGTCTATGGAAACTTAAAAGTTCTGTGTATACTAATAAAAATTTTTGAAATGAGGGGTATGGGAAGTCATCAGAATAGTTCTCCTTTAATACCTTCAACAGCGGCATGTGATCATATTTTTGTCTGTAACTTTTTACCCGAAACAGTGCATTATTTCTTCTCCATTTCCTCTTGGTATAGTGTTGTGGCACTAATTCCATGCACTGCTATAATTTTCCTTTTACAATGTGAACGGACAACATTTCTGAATAAGCTAATCGAAAAAATAGTAATTTGATTCACTATACACTATATAAACACCATAGGATAACATGCAACGCTATCAGAACATATATAACTACTCCAACACAGAGTAGCAGCAGCAGCAGCGCGAAGCGTGGAAGGCATGTGAGGACCGTCGGATCTCGGAAATTCTGCACGCTCTAGAACGCTGCTGAGATATTTACATGGACGATTTTACTCAAAACTTTCTTGAGTGGTGCACAGAAGCATGGCAAAAATAAAGAACCACACTTCTGCGCACCATGGTCCGGCCCGCGCACATGTGTGTGTTTTACCTTGTGGTCAGGAACGTCCCGGTCAGTACTGCTAAGAATCCCCGTGTAAAAACTACTCATATTTTTGAAAAATTGTACATTCCCTATTTTCCAGATCTGTCTTTAAAGAAACTGATTTTATTAAGGAAAAAAAATCTTTATCTATTGTAGGGAGATGTGGAAAACAATATTTTTGTATACCAGCATTATAAATTACCTTTTCTGTGGCAAGAAATGTTTAATAAAGGGTCATTTTACAGCAATAATGATGACTTTAGATTTTACGGCATGAATTATTGCATCACTAGGTAAAGGATTTTGAGGTGCATCTTATGGTCGTAAAAAAAGGGGGAAAGGTTCTGAATATACATACAAAAGGTGCTGCTGAAACAACTGTATTAAGGTTGAAACCAGTAACATGAACTCAGTTTCTAGAATATTCATATCATTTTGCACCAAATATTTTTTCTTTATAGAGTTCGTAAGAACTGATTGATAAGACTTTATTCAACCCCGTTGTTGATAGAAAACGGTTAAACAATTGCCAGTACTGTCTGAACGTATTCTTCCTGCGATATCATAGTAGAACGTACTTCGTAGGGGCGTCAAACTGCATCTGCATGAGCACTTGCCCATGTGGGAAGCTCCATGCTCTTGCAGGCACAGATAACTTCCTGTGACTCCTCTTTTCCCCTCCAAATGCACAAGCACTGCCAGTGCTCTTTTAATATTGAGGTGACACAATGGCAAGGGTAAACATTTTCCTCAGGTCACAGACAAGTGGATTTCTGCACAATCATTTGAATGTCCTGATTTGCCTATCTGGGCAGCACTTTTAAATCCAGTAGGAAAGCATTAAACAGTTGCAGGAACCCTGTTGAAATTTAAATTTAACTCTACAACTGCAGATTGACAATTGTTGTTGGGATATAAATTACTGGTGATTTACGTAAAATATTTTTAATTTTTATTTATGATCGCTGACTTGAATAAGATTTTAAAAAATCTGTTCAAGAAGAGAAATAAATATATTTGTCTACCCAATCATTTAAAAATGCAGAAAAGACTGGAGGATTTCACTTCATTTCATACTCCCAAGTACATATATTAAACTATCATTATTAAAACATTTATATTTTTGAAAAGGTACCACACTTTAAAATCATTTCCCTAGTCATCACACATTCAGCCAGTTCTAGCGAGAGAATCATGGGGAGGTAGTGGGGAATGGGACGCTGACGCCGTTTTCTCACATGGATGTCAAATACCCGAGACATCACAAGACAGTTGTTTCCCAGAATTAAGTGTGATATAATTCTTATATATATAATGCTGTCATAGAAAAAAAATTGAATACGCAACTCATTTATAAAGCTGCTTTATTGCATTCGCGCAAATTTCAAATCTGACTCCTGACACTAATTTTCAGAACACGTACTTATGCAATAAAGCATAACATTATAAATTAATTGCTTAAAATATTATTATTAACACAAAGGAAATGAAAATAATTCAAATTTGGCACCTAACCTCAAATAAATCAATTGTAACCTCTTTGGTAAAATCTGCTAGACATGCCAAAAGACAAAAAAATCAACATAGCAAACCTAAAATATTTAGTTTTTTCTTTCTTTTCTTTTTTTAATTCTCACCCTGTGAAGGAAGAGAAAACATTGTAAGGGGGAACCAGAGACTGTGAATGGAATGAAAATTTGAATAAATGTTCTTCCTATATGTAGTAAATTACATAATTCGAACTCGTGTATTCAGAATGTTTTGTAGATGCTTGATTCTGAAAATTTTTTGATGGCAAAACATTCATCTGTGTGACTGTTAGTAGTCAACACTACGATCTAAACTGTTTAGCTGTTTTCTGTAAAATTTATATTCTCCCATCGATTTAAAGAACTGAAGGCCCTGTAAGTTTGAGGATATTTTAATTGTGGTTGGTACTTTCCATGAAGGCTCATTTAAATTTTAAAAATTTTCTAAAAATTAGCTCCGAAGCTTTTGAATACATTTTTTCGTCAGATAGTGTACAAGACTCAAAAATGGTTCCAAATTTTTTTACTTCAAATGTTCTCATATGTTTCAAAGAACAATTAAAAAAAGTGGTGCAAGTCCCGTTTCCAGCGAACTCTCTGAATTCTGTTAACTTGCAAAAAGGTAACATTTCAAAACTACAAATATGAAGATAGAGATTTTGGTCTTTAACAAAATCTGTTCTAAATGTTTGGCTCTTTAAAAAGGGTCGTGGACAATCTTTTGAAAGAAAAAAATAGTAGTCTCGCAATTTCTGAAGTTAATGCTAATTATAAAAAAAATGTTCTAAAAATCAATAAAAGTTTTTTCTTTAAAATAATAAAGAACACCTAAAAAAATGATGCAAGTTTCATTTTTGTTGAACTCTAAATTTTCAAAAATTGCAAATTTGGAAAAAATGTTAAAAAGTTAGTTTAGTTTAGTTTAGTTTAGCTATTAGTTTAGTGAGAAAGTGTGTGCACCACTAGTTTTTAAGTTATCAGGAAGATTGAATTTAGCTGGTAGAGTTGGGTGAAGATAAATGATGTGTATCTCTAAAAATCTTAGCACAGAGGAAACATTTTTGGTGTTTGGAAACACTTTTGCAGGTTCATGTTACAAATAATGCGAATAATTGTGTGCTGTTATATCATCACTAGTTTGATTTCTTGTTCTTCTGTTCATTGAAAGTAAATAGGATTGTAAAGGTAACATCCTGCTTATTGTAATGTATATTTTAGGATCTTTGGTGAAAGTGGAAGATGCAAAATGGACGCCAGCCATTGAAAAGGAACTTGGAAGTACTTGCCAGTTTTTTGCTGTACATTGTGCTAAAGATTCCCAGGTTTTACAAGGTCTTTTCAAAGAACTTCGCTTGTCTAGAAATCCTGGAATTTTAGTTAGCAAATTTACAGACAAGGTAGGATGACTAAATAATTGTGGTTTATAGTGACTATTCCACTCATGAAATTAAAACCATTACTGTTAAATTAACACCAAATCGCGTTTAGCACTAACATAGTGTTTAACATACAAAATGCCCCAATCAACGCAATGTATCTCAAAAAGGCAATCACATTTTCTTTCCGATTTTTCTTACCGCTCCTCCCTTGTGGCGAATTCTTCTATCTTAGGAGGTGCAGTAATCAGTAATATAATAAATACAGTAATCGCTATTTCAATGTCCAATAAACCGTGTATGTGCTGTAACACCTTGATTTTTACATAGCTTTCAGTTGTTTTCAATAATTGATGGATTTTGGAACTCTGTTGGAAATCATTTCGTTTGTGGAATAATCCTAATAAATATCACTCAGGGTTTGGAAATTCTCAAATAAATCCCCTCCTCACTTGGTGAGTCGGGGATTTATCAACAATTTCCAAAGCACTCGTATTACATATGATAATTATATACTGTTTATGACCTACTCTATTGACCCCTCAATAAAAATATGCTGATATGATGGTTAATTGCTAAAAAGTAGTGTTGATATTTTCTGGAATGAAAATTATAAACTTTTTGTTCTTCAAAGTGCATTTGTTAGTATGGTATAAGTCTGATTCTCAATAAAACATTTGAAATTCCATTATGTTGCAAAAGTTCAGTTTTTTGAAATTTGTCCTACACCTTGAATATTAAAGCTAGAGATTTATTTCTTAGTTGTAATCCTTCTCTTAATATGACATCTTAAATTTTTTTCATATCATGAAACATATTAGTTGTTTGCATGTGATTTTGAGTTAATTTGTCGATAATATGTATCTTGTGTGCAAAATACAACATTAAGAATCCTTTTTAATTGCTCTCGCATCACAACCTGGAGGGTATGGATCTGGCTTCAGAAACCTAAATTTCATTATGGGCAAATATTGTTTGACATTTTTAAGGGTAAAGTACAATATAATTAATTCAGTGATGGAAGTGCATCTTTCATTAAAACTTTTGAAATTTCAAAAATTAAATATGTTGTATGGTTTTGCGTTTTTCTTAATCTTGTGCACTGGACTTGGTGAGGAAGAGGAGGTATCAAGAAGCAATATTATATTACATAACCATTGCAATTAATATGACAAGGTGTGCTATTATAACACCTCTAGTTACTTCTTAAATGCCCAAATAGGGTCAGGACACTTCCTTTCCTCATCCTTAAAATTGTTTGACTAATTTATTAATGTTGCATTAAATTTCTATTTCAGCTCCATAATATACATGGCAGCTGTGTGAAAGCCCCAGGTTATCAAAACATTTATGATGTTCTTCGCATTTCTGAAGTAAATGCTGCTAATGCTTTGATTGATGCAAATGGTATAGAAGGTATTCTGTTGATTCCCACTCCCAAAGAAGCTGTTAGAATGATGAGCAAGAATGTGCCCAAGAATTGTAGAAAGGCTATAACTTTGGAAGGAGACACATACTTTCCCTTTCCTGATTATAGAATGTATGCTGGAAGTGGAAAATTGAGGGCTAGGTTTTTGCAGATCAACAAACAAGATATGATTAAGTAAGTATTCCAAATTTTGCCCAGTGTTAAATTCAGTATGTCATTTTCTATGTATTTTTCAAAAAAAAATTTTAAATTTATTAATTAATTTAAAAATTATAATTACAATTAAATTTTTTTTTAATTATTCATATTCCTACGCGGCATGAAGACTACTAAAATTTAAAACAAACTGTTCATGACCTTAACGAAAGAACAAATTATGGACAACAAATATAATTTCTAGGAAAAATCTCTATCTTTAATTTTGTAGTTGTAGGAAGTCCCCAAAAAAACTTCAAACTTTTGAAATTTTCGAAAGTTCAGAGTGAACCATGAACATTGGGCCTATGCCACCTTTATGTTTATTTTACCCCTATTTTTACAAGAATTTTAAAGAAAAAATTTGGAGCAATTTGTGAGAAAATTTTGAAAAAATCCCAGGGCTACATGTAAAGTACCCCCAAAAACTAATGAATGATTTTCAAAACTGCATAGCTTTGACCCATGCCAGATGGACAGGCTTTTCTTCAATTTGGAAAAAATCCTGCACATGGTTGAAGCGCTAGTGTTGTTCACATACGCTGGACAGAGGTTTGGGAAAAAAACAAAACAAAAAAAACATGTTTTCGTTATCAGGGGACCCCAAAATTAAATCAATCAAAAACTCGAAATCAAGCGGTGTTACATAACTTTCCCTATACTACGTATATTACTCTGTATATATGAACATATACGGGAAAGTAGAAATGTTCCACAATATGATGATCATACATAACTGGCAATTCCACAAGGTGTCACAGCTAGTGAAGCAAACGTATTTACTGCAGTTATAACAGAGGCGTATGTATGATTGAGTGTGTAGCGATTTATTTTCTTATGAAGAATTTGCATGCTAAATATAATATGAATTTTAGTTAGCTAACAAATAGTGAATATTTATAATGTTGACAATTGATATATTGAGTGATTTATGTTAGTTAAGAAAATAGCAAAAGCTATATTTTTTTAATATGTATTATCAGCTTCAGGGGGAATTAAAGCCCCATGACTGCCCACCCCCACTCCAAGTGAACCACTGAGCTTTACTGTCACTAACTTTGAGATTAAATATCCTGTTTGTTTAATTTTTCTCTGAGTGTTTAGAATCTCTAATTGTGGAATTTGTTTCAAAATATGAAAAGAAACTTTTTAAACAAAGACCCCTTTCTTATGAGAACGGGATGAAAGTATGCAAGTGATACAATAATTGTACAAAAATACAAAACTTGTAGTACATTGTTGCATTATACTAGTATGTTTTGATTAACATATACTTAAATCTTATTGCTGGGCCCTGATAATGAAAGAATGGATGAATCCAATTACTAAATATAGGGGGAAAATCCTCTTAATCATGGTTTCTGATTGGTTCCATGAATGAATCATGGTTCCAGAATGTGTGTTTTGTGTGTCCTCGATACTGAAAAATTGATTGACGGCAAAAGTCTGTCAAATTGGATAAAAAATTCAAAAATTTTTTGGTGTATTTCTACATCTAAAATGTTGGAGATTCTTGTCTTAATAGAATCTGTTCTTTCAAAACAGGTTTTGAAATGTCATGTACTATTTTTCAAAAATACAAGTATTTTTGCCAAATTTTGTGTCAAACAGGTAATTTTGTGTTTAAACCATTAGTTTCTCAAAAACCGCTCCAAATTTTTTCTTCAAACTTTTCGAAATATAGTGTTACTTGCACTCTGTAATATTAAAAAATAGTTTTTTTTTTGTTGTTGAATTTTTCCTCAACAATTACACTATTGTAATGTATTTGAAATATCTCTCACACTGTTAATATACACATTTTCAGCAATTTGTAAACACTATTGTGTTTGCGAGTTGATGTGCTTCAAATGACTTCACATGAATACTTTTGAGAAGTCAAAAATTTTCTGTGAAGAACTTCAAATTTCAAATTTACAGAAGTACTTAAATGCCATTTTCTTAAAAACAGCTCCAAATTTTTCAAAGGAAATGACCATTTAGGTTTTACTGTTCTTCAATATTCTTAGTAATGTTTCTGGTCTACTATTAGCAAACCCAAAAAATTAGTAAAATTTTTAAACAATGTACTTTGGGTAGCGATAGATGGCTGCTGGCAAGAATATGTGGCAAGTCCAAATAGTTAACTGAGACCAAAGGAAATAAAAAAACTAATGGGAAAGTCTGTACCATTCTGTAGCACCATTAATTTATTATGAAATACACAACATCAAACATGTGATTTCCGTTATTCTGTGATGACTTCTGTGATTTATTTTATTTTAGTCAGTTGTATAGTGAAGTGGAAGCAGATATGCAGAGTTTAATAGCATATGATACTCAGATGCGTGAAATGAATGTAATGATTGATAAAAATCGGGCAATGACTGATGATGTATGCCGAAGAATATCCGAGTTGCGTAGCTTAAAAGCCAAATTAATTAAGCAGAAGAGCGAGTTCGAAAGTGCAATGGATTTATTGCCTGATCCACAACATTTCTTGATGTTGGTAAGTAATTGACTTTCTAGAATATTCTTGATATGATAAAAAGAATGGAGATCATGTAGTCCTCCGGTGGGTGTACTTTTGTATGAAAGAACTGCTTTTCAAGAAAGATTTAATAAGATTTTTGGATGTAATTTTTTTTGATACTGTTATGCATCCTTTTTCATATTTCATAGTTTAATTTTTATTTAACATCATGCTATGTTTGTTGCACTTCCATTAGTTGTGAAAGAGAGGTGGAGGATGTAACATGTAGTTGTTAAAATATGTGTAACTGCTAGTGTGTCTGGGCATTTCAAAATTATAATACAATGATTGTAAACAATATTCATTTCAAATTGCAGTACTGAACCTTTATATAATTGTAGGCTGGAAAAAATGGATTCATTTTATTGAAGAGTCTAGTTAGTGAACGTCAGTTTACTATTCTATAGTTTTTATTTTATGATAACAAAATGTAAATCCGTGAAATTAATTTAATGTTTATACCGGTTCAACTTGAATTTTATGATATTTATTCAGAAATTATAAACAGGTTTTTAGAACCTTTGAGGTAATCATTTTCAGAATCTCGTCTGCAAGTTTCAATTTGAACCTCAGAGCTTGAATTAATAGAAGAATCAGCTTAGTGGTTTATTTGAACGTGATGATTTAATAGAACAAAATATTTTTTGAAGTGATCTCAACACATGTTCAGAACCAATCGTGTATAGTTAAAAAAATGTGAATAACTCTTGATACTTAATAATAATTATCATTCAGCACTGGAAATTCAAATATTGATCAAAACATTTCTCCTATGATTTCATGAATATAGGTATAACTTTGAACATGTTGATCTCTATTTGCTAAATAAAGAGTTGTTAAATTTCAATTGGTTTCAAACATTTTCAGAGAATCCATTTGATACATCGGTTTATGCTTTTTATAATACTCCATATAAAACCATAGGAAAGTGTGTTACAATTAATTTAATATCATTGTCCTCTTATTCCACTTGGTATTTGCAGAATTTGATATATGTTAAACGGAAAAGCTCAAGCTCTCTCAAGATACAAATTGCCTTTTGATGATATAGACTATTGTAAATTCTCTGAATTGTATAGTGATTGAAAATTGAAACAAAAAGTGGATTATCTTGTTTATAATTCCAAAATTCAATTGTCTATTAACTATGATATCAAAACTTTTTGGAAATATGCATATTCTAAGCGTAATATTCCTGGTCTTCCTAAGTCAATGTTCCTTGAAAATGTTCATACGAATGAATCTCAGAAAATTGTTCTATTATTTGCCAAACACTTTAAATCCGTTCATTTACCAACTGACAATACTGATCGAAATGATCTAATTCGTAATGATAAACTGTCTGAATATTGTGAGTTATGAAATGCTTAACTACTTATTTTACTGATTTTCAAACTATGGAAACTCTTTATATTTCTCTTATAAGGTCCATATTGCTATACACAACTCCAGTATGGACACCCCATTATCTCACCTGCATCGCCAAGCTTCAAACTGTTCAACATAGGTTTTTCATTTATGCGACATAAACTAAATTTACAATCTCCTATGACATCTCATGTTTATATTGATATCGTGCCTTCATTTAATTTAAGTTTATTAAGATATTTTAGAGAATTCTTCAACTTGCTTTTTATATATAATCTCATTAATTGTAATATAGATGTTAGTTTCCCTAATATAGTCGTTGTTTTGTCTTTGCCCTCTGGCTTAGGTGATAGGAGAGGATGTCTAATGAATGCATTTTTCGAGTGTTGGGGGGCAGGTTTCTGAGGATGTGGTGATGGGGAATAGGGAGTTGTTAATGTATTTCTGAAGTTGGACTATTGCAGAGTTGTGGAGGTATGCTAGAATGTGGGGTGTTTTGTTGTGGGTTCGTATGGAGTTGTAATTGGTGTACATTGGTGGGCGAAAAATAAGACAGATGTTATAGTTTTTGACACAGGTTAGTTTTCTGCAGTTTCGGAGGGATTTAGCAAACCAGGAGAGATGGGCATATGATAGGATGGGAAGAATGGAATTTCAAGAAATGTAATGTTCCTTATACAGAGGTTCATTACTATGTCCCAACGTGATTCCCAATTGGCTGATGAAAATAGGTGATTTATGATCAATGATATTTCAAAAAGGTTGTCCTTATATGCACATTTAAGGAGAACTATATTTTTTAGTTTCTAGATCTTTCTAATTCATCCCCCTGGATAAAATTGGCACATGTGTGCAGAATCATCTTTTTACAGGATTACTGACAAAAATTGTGCTCTAGTGCTGAGGCTTTGACACCTTGTGCAAATACCACATACTGTAGCTGTAGTGAAGCAATTACAAAAGAAAAATTATTTTTATTGACAGAAGGACACCCTTGAATGACAAAATTTCATTGCAATCGCCGACCACATGGTGGAAATGTCCTGGGATAGAAATTCTTAAAACCATCAACATGGGTGTAGATGCTCATTTCTATTTGAGGGGAATTCCAGTTGTGGTTCTATTTTTTCTAAAATCTTTGGGAACATCGCCTGTGAGATTCTGTGCCTTGTTACAAATTGAGCAATGTCCATTTTGTTAAAAACAATTATTTTGGAATAATTGCTTGTTGTTGACCCATGATTTCTTAACACACAATATTCAAGAGTTCAATGACAAAATTATCTCCCATGTTACCACACAGGCGCCGGTAACAGCAAAAGAGTAAAATAACTAAATCCATAAAATATAATTCATGCATTTAATGCATCTTAATGTCACAATGGAAGTTTAACAAGTTGTCAAAGTCAATGGCTGGTTGAACCAATCAGTCAAAATTTGATGAATTTTTTGATGATCATCAAGATTAACGACTTTGGTGAAACGTTAATATAGAGCCTTTAATGGGCTTAACAGCAGTAGTTACAGCAGTGACTACAATCATCAGCCGTTAGAGTTAATTCAGAGTGTCCGCATGTCTCTAAATGTCTTTGAATCGTATGGAATTGAGTTACTGACAAAATTGCATGCATAAAAAACAACAAAGGGCTTCAAAGTGCTGTATTTTCAACAAAGTGCTACAGAAGAAGAATTAACTGAAGAATGGAAATCGATTTACCATAATACAACTTCACAAGAAGGGGCCAAAAGAAAATATTGACAGCTATTGGATGATTAGCATATTGTCAAATATTTTCAAAATATTGTCAAAAATAATTTTGAACAGATTAAACAAAACAATTGAAGAAAATCAACCTCTGGAACAAAGAGGTTTCCGCAATACCTACCGTGCAATTGACCACCTACAAACAATGACTCAATTCATAGAGGAAACACAAGTATTTAACTTGCCAGTGTATGCCGCCTTCATAGACTTTGCAGAAGCCTTTGGTTCTGTAGAGTAAGTGAATATTTTAAAGACATGGAAAACAATAGGAGTAACGATAAATACATTTTATTACTAGGGAAAATATAGTTATCAAGCTAAGCAAACATTAAAATGGATCTTGAAAGCCGAGAATTTGTTTTGAGACAAGGAGTACGGCAAGGATTTCCCATAAATTATTTATTTGTTTATTACCAGAGGTTCTACCAAATTTATCAGATAATTTTGGAATTAACAGAAATTGGAAGAAATTATCCAACCTTATGTTTGCGGATGACGTTGTTTTAATTTCCAATTCATCCAGAGAACTGCAAGCAATGCTCTCTGAATTACTAATTCTTAGCAAGAAAGTAGGTCTATAAATAAATCTCAGAAAATGAATGGTCATGGCAAATAGCACAAAAGATAAAAATTTCTGTTAGTACAGAAAAAAATTACTATGTGGAAGAATATGGGACAATTTATGTCTTTCAATAATAACACAAAAAAAAATAATTAATCAGATGCAAACAAAAAATAATTTCCTCAGCATGTTCAACATTTTGGATATTAAAATTCAATCTTGTGAACAAGTCCTACAGTTTGCCAATAAAGAGAGAAATCATAAATACTTGTGTACTTCCGTCACTTGCACAAAGAGAAACAAATGCCATTAATGTCTGCCTCTGAAAAATTGGAAGGAAAAATTTTAAATATTGCCCAGACAAGTAGAATACAAAATGAAGACATTAGAAAGGTAATATAAATTAATGACATTGAAACCACTGTTCGACACCTGAAATGGCATTGGGCAGGTCACATCATGCGACTTCCCCATACCCGCTGGGATCCAAGACTTGGAAAGAGAAACGTCGACAGGGAGACGGAGAGCTGGTCGGACGAATTGAAGATACTGTTTGGCAGCCAATAATATCTTAAATACTACCTCGGCAAAGGATTGTTAGAAGTGGAAGGCCATGTCTAAATCCAACCAAATGAACATAGTACACTAGATTATTTAATTTCTCAGCAACGTAATAAGTGCCAATGCAGATAGTAGTAAGATAAAGTATTAGCTAATTAGATTTATGTAGTGAAATCGAAGTGAACAGTGTTAAATTTGACAGTAGCAAAGTGAAGTGTTACTTATTTTGTATGTAAGGATAATTTACATTTCCTTATTTTTGTGTGTAAATAGCATCTTCATAAAGAAATTCCTGAATTGGGTGCTCGGGAATTCTATCGTTGTGTAACCGACCCAGCAACTGGAGGCCCTTAACCTCTATGAGATTGTAATGGGCTTTAATAATAGTAATGATAATAATGGTGATGGTGATGATAATCATAATCATAATGCATTCACAATAAAGTTTTTTAGTAATATTTCAAAAGAGTGATATTAAACATACAAATTACAATTCGCAACGAAATGTCTCTGAACTTCAGAATGTATTTACCTTTGGATCAGGCCTGATCCAACAAATAGTATTAGTGATGTATGCAATTGATATACTTTCAAAGTCAGACCGTTCCCCAAAAAGCCACAGGATGTCTGCTAAGCAATAAAAGCACAGCCAACAAAAGAAAATAGTTGCCCCTTTGAAATTTTTATGCAGCGTGAAGCATCTGCTTCAAGTGCAGGAACTATTTAAATATGGCCCCTAATTTGTGAATGAATCACATTACATTATCACATAATCACATTACATACAGAACACCCTTTTTGTGAGTGATATATACGATTTGTGGGTGATTTTTTACGATATCAGTGATGGAGAGTTAAGAAATATTTAATGAAATTTTTAACTATTTGGTTAATTTTGATACTTGAAATTCAACAAAAGAAACCGTGTCTGTGTTATTTTTTGTCCAAATCGACGCTGTGATATTGTCTCATTCGTTGTATTAACATATTTATTAGCTAAAAACAACAAATAAACATACATGTCTTAGAATTTTCATGATGATACTATAAAAATAAAATAATATTAGATTATGGTAATGCCTCCAAGATTTGAAATTTAAATCTCATTGAATGGAAACTTCAGCTTAAAGAATAGTGAGTGCTTTGTTCAAACCCTGCATAATCCAATGTGTAGAAACTTGGTACAAGCTGTCTTGTAACACATGAAACAGTCTTGTAAAATAGTAACATTATTAATATTATTATTGTCATCATAATTAGTTTACAGCTGATCTCTGTAACTTAATTTAAATTGATGTTGAAACTATCATGATCTTAAATATCGCTATTACTAAACATCTTTTTAAAATTGTTGTATAGCAATATCGATTATCGATCTCAAAATTTCAATAATGAAGAGATCTGGAATCAACGAGCAATTATGAAGATTTTTTTATTCCGAAAGTTCTGAAGTTTCATTGAAAACGGAAATCTTAGGCTAGGAAGCATACTTTTCTCTATTCCCCTGTAATAAATTGAAAGAAAATTCGCACTTCTTAAGTATTATAAAAAAGGATGTGGACATCAGATAATCTACATTTGTCCTCTAAATTCACAAGGTCTTTTTAGTCACCTGTGCAATATCTATTTCGCAAAAATATTCCTATGTGCATGTTGAAAACTAATGTTATTCATGTTAGAACTGACATTTTTCAAACCCGATAGGGATATGGTACGTCAAACCCTACATTGACTTCAGTCCTGAGATCTACTTTCTAACTAAAAAAATAAACATTTCTTAAACATTTTAAGCCGGGCTTGAATATTATTTAAAAACACATTTCCTAGAGAAAAGTGTGTTTTTGTACAAAATTGTACACATTAGAACTCGGCTGCGAGAGAAATGTGTGTGAGCAACATAATATGATTAAGAAGTGATCAAGTGATCAAGAAGAAATGTAAAAGTGAAACAGAATGAGGAAAACACCATGAATTCCAAAGTACACAATTGTTGATCACCCCGTCACTTTTCTTCAGATGATATCTGTAAAATGCCTAGCAGAGCATGTCTTCTTTACCGTAGTCCAAATTGTTCTCCACTTTATAAAAGCATTTCTGAATTAATTCTCTAGACTGTGCTTCTGTTTCAACCATTCTGTTTGTTGATTCCTTTTACATGATACTACGTGCACGTCACCCCCTTTTACTTCATGCTTCTTTCACTTGCCCCCTTGTTAATGAAACTAGAGTTTCTTAGAATCTAGTGCATCTCTGCACCCTGATACATTGCTAGGCTTGTTCCAAGAAATGACGTCAAAGTCAACTGTATTTTCATTAAAAATTCATTCAAGCATTTTTGTTTGTATTGCTAAAATATGTGCTTGCTGCTGTTACAAAAAAATTTTTCTTTCCATCTTCCTTTTCATTCTTTTCTTTCTTTCATTCAAGTATAGGTATCACAAATGTATATTATGTTATTAGTATTGTATATTTTTGGAGAATATGTAAGATGCGAGTTTTTCGTTTAACAAATAAGGGGTTTCATGCTCGTTTGTTTTGTTGTTGAAATTTACTGAATTGTGATGTGAATAATTTTATTCTTTCCAAGAACGAAGAATTGAAGAACTTAGAAAAGAAAGGTGAAGAGGTGAGGAAGGAGTGTGAGGAAGTGAACAGGGAGTCTGATAACTTAAAAGAATTGTCTCAGAATGCAGCAGAAGCGGTGAAGGCAATTCAGGCAGAGAGAGAAGATATTGACAAGTCCATGCAAAAATTGCAGGTAAGAGCAAATTATTTGCATGTCACACATCTGTATAAATTTGTTATATTGTATTAAGGAGTTTTTGTTGTGAATTTAGCTTGAAATTACCAATCAGAAAGACATCGTGAGAAAGATAGAATCCAAAGTTAAGGATTTGGAATTGGCATATGCTGAACACTGCAGTAATGTAGAGCAAATGGTGGTGTCATTGAAGAATCAGGAGAAGCAAACTGAAGTGGTTGTGAATCATGCACTCAGTATGTGCCCACAACGACTGGAGACTACAAGGTAATTATAGCGATGAAACATTTCAATATGACCATTATCAGAGAAATTCCAGATCCTGCCCAGTACACATTAAAACTTGCCAACAAATTTTTGTTTCTCTTGTTCCTAATGAGACTAGCTACTTGCCAGGAAAAAGTAGCATGGATTAAATATTGTTTCTAGAGGCTGTTCTGTAGACTTGGTTGGTTGGTTGGTTGTTTGTTTGTTGCATAGGATA
Source organism: Gryllus bimaculatus (assembly GCA_017312745.1). Lineage (NCBI taxonomy): Eukaryota > Metazoa > Arthropoda > Insecta > Orthoptera > Gryllidae > Gryllus > Gryllus bimaculatus. The sequence continues at coordinate 9,944,404 of BOPP01000036.1, forward strand.
GTAAATAGAGTTCGGTTGCAAGATCACATACATTTTCAAGGTTCAAGGATTTGTGTCATTGTTAGAGCCCAGAAGTTCAGGTATTTATTTTACCTAACATAGGCAAGCAAAAGGGCATTTATTTTTACTAAAATAGGCATGCAAAATGGCATTAATTCTACCTAAAGTAGGGGTGTGAAAAGACATGTAAACAATAAAAAATCACATTTAAAAGAAGTTCTTGTAAAAAAAATTAATAATGAAAATGATTTCCATTTTTATTCTAACTAAAATATTAATTAGCACTTAACGGGTAAGGAAACAAGATTTCCTTTGTAATTTTGATCCCACCTGACCATCCGGTATGAAGGCTACAAATTTGACTATTATTAACCCCCCCCATGGTGTTAGTCATCCTCTGCAGCACAAACTTATGATTAAGAGTTTTCCATTCCTTCTTCAAAGGTGTTACCCCCCAAAACTGCAAGGTTATATTTTGAGAGAATTAACTTACTCTGCAGGATTCTTTTTGATGAGAATCAGACATATCTGAAATTGCTTTTACTGCCAAATTTAACACATAAACTTGTTTTTAAATTGACTAAAACTATTTCTAGGCCTGCCCATGTTATTCAGAATTTAATAAAAGACCTGAAAACATATCAGGATATGGTTGAAGAAGAAAATGGAGTTACAGAGGAGGTGGTTGAAATTCTTGAAGAAAAAAAGAAAAAATATCAAGCAAATATGGATCAGATGAATGAGATAGAATTAGGATTAAAGGTAAGATTCATGTTTCCTATTAGCTTTTGGGGTTATCATTGGTTAAATAAGGGGTTAGAGTTTCATAACTCAGTATAAGTGGGATGGCTAGAAGTATATTCTATCACGTATCTGTGAGAGGGATCAAAGAAACAAATGCTGAAATTCATTTGGAATAATGATGAAAAACAAACAATGCAGAATGTTTGTCAGTTATTAAAAGGCATAGCCGAGTAAGGGAGTGAAAAGTGCCCCAAACCAAATCAATAATCTCAGTGCTGATATAAGAGAATAAGAAATGCCATAGATTCCCCAAAAATCAGCCTCCTAGTGCAATTGTTGTCAAGATACAACAAGAAACAGGTTTTATATTTTTTCTTAGTATCTATTGCTATTGCATGTATCAGACTGAAAAAAAATTGTGGGGATGGAGGAAAATCAAGGTTGAATGGATTTTGATGGATTGATGGAGGAAAATCAAGAATCAATGGTTGAATTTCAAGGTATTTTTGGCAACCAATTTTGATGCCAAATTCAAAGAGAAAAAATAAATATGTTTTTAAATTAATTTTCAACATGATAATGCTGAAGTACTGTCACAGTGTTTACCTCTAGAATGCGTCTTACAACATTCTATATCATTTTTGTTCTCCAGATTTTGAAATAATATGGACGATAGTAAAGAAACAATTAAAACCAATTTTATCGGTTTAAAAATTTGAAATTCGCGCCCAAAAAGTGATTGAAAATACTTTTTTCACTAATGTTGAAACAAACTGTATTGAAATTATTGCAAGTTTGGCTTCCAGCATGATTTACAACTTTTTGCTGACAAATATTTATTTTATGTTGAAAGTATTTGTATTATCTAAATCAAATCATCAAATGCTTTTTGTTGTTTTATTTACATATTGTTTCTAATATAAATCAAATTACTCAGTTGTAGAGTTATTAATCATTGGCAATTAGATCTAACACAATACTTTTTTTAAGTCATGTGATTTTTCCTTCAAGCTCATAACTATAGATATGCAAAGAAATTTACTTTCTCATCAATAACAATTCGCTAGATATGTACTAGATGATTCAAAATTCTCCAGTAGTGTTCTTTCTTCACTTTCAATTTCTAAGCTGTGTATTCTTTGTGTGTTTCTATTCTCTATACATACATCCATATGCAAAAATCCTTGAAGGAATCTAGGGTCCAAGGTTAAATAAATAGTTAGTACAGTTAATATCACCTGATATAATTTTGTGTCAAAAGGTCAAATGGCTCCTCTTCTCTCGACAAGGTTTGGAATGGCAAACATTTTGTAATAATCATAGTATGCATGACATTCTTGGAAAAGGCTTATTATTGTGGAAAAACATGTAACTACCTTTACTAAACTTTTTTCAGGCTATTTATTGACTTGAGAGTATACAGAAACCAAACAACTGCCCATCCAAATATACATCTAGCTAAGGAATTAAATAATTAATTTAATATGTTGGTAGAGCGAAATTGCAAAGTGTTACACGGTATGGAGCCCAAGGTGGTCAGGACCTTATTGACAACATGGTTAACATGCTCTTTAAAGTAAAGTTTGGTATCAAAAATCACTCCAAGATTCTTTAATATTTACCACTGGTAAATCAAATGAATTTATAGTTGACGAATAATGAATGAATGATCGTTTTCTTTTAAACATAATTGCAGAGCATTTATAAGGGTGCAGTGAGAGACATTAAGTTTACACCAATTGTTCAGTGTCATGTAATTTAATAGCCCCTTCCATGTGGGAGATTCGAAAAAAGATTGTAGCAACATCAGCAAACAAACGGATATTACTATTTTTAAGAACTATTGGAAGATCGTTAATGAATGGTATGAAGAGAGGGGATCGAGATGAGACCCTTGCGGTACTCCAGAAGGAGAGTGTAGGATATGGAAATGGGATCGTTTCGATTAACACATTGCTTTCTGTTTTGTAAATATGATTTCATTAAAAAAAAAAAAAAAGAAGCAGTTCACCGAGCCACAATTTAGCCAGTTTTTGAGTAGATAATGGTTAACTGGGTCACACACCTTAGCAAAGTTTGTATATCAACTTGACAGCCATTTCCGAAGGATTCAATTATGTACTGTTTGAAGATGATTAAGTTTATTATCTACCCTCCCTCAATACCGCCATGTTGAAATTCAAAGAAAACCTATGAAAAGGAATAGTTAGTAGTAAGTAGTTTCTCATATAATTAAGAAATGGCACTCAGTATTGAGATTGGGCAGTAATTAGTAATGTCAGAAAAGTGTAGTAGTAAGAAAAGTAGGTTAGCAATGGTGTATTTTCATTTATGAAATAATTTCAAACTTTCAGGAAGAAATTTGCAAATTAATTATTTACCCAAATATATAATGAGATATTTTAATGAACTCTCATACGTAGTAGTCGTATATTCCCAGCTTATGCCTAGTTAAAATTTAGTTTTTACACTGCTGTTCTGTGTCAAGAAACTCAAATGCTGTCATAACAATATGTTACAAAGCGATAAGAATCATGTGAACCAAAGTACCTAATTAGGTTTGCAGACATATTCTAACCATGAATTGGCTGGGTGATCCAAAGTAATTGTATGGATAATAGATAATAGCATGGTTCAGGTATTAGTTTGAATAGGCCGGTAAAGAGGGAATCTCAACTGAATAGACTGTGAAACATGAGAATGACAAATTCCTGAGATTTAGTTGTATGATGTGCTGATTGACATTGACACAGTTTCTCAATTCATTGCCGCTTTCAGGCGAGAGCTCTCTCCTGCATTAGCTGTGAAATGAATATGTATGAGTTAACTATTGACTTCTCGACAAGGCAAACATTTATAATGTGAATTTCAAGAAAGTTCTGTTAAGAAAAGTGAAAAAACTAATAATGAATGAGAGGCTATGAACAAGAGCACAATTGGAAGAATATCTGTTGAATCAGAAGAGTGGGTTCAGATTTTTCAGGGTAGCCTAAAAAGTCTTGAGTATGACGCAGTATGAGAAGAGGAACAAAAAGAAAGAAACAATGATAAATGTGAAGATGATGATAGTAGTGGAAAAAATATTGTGATGATTTTAAGGAACAGGATCATAGTGATAGTTCAGGAAATAAATTTTAACATTCTCATCGGGAAAACTATTTTCTAGATTAATTGCAGTTTTATTTTATTTCAAATGTAGGAATTATTTTAAAATTTACAAAATTCTTAGGAGGAATCTTCAAAATAAAGGTATCATCTTTTCGTTCAGAGGGACTTATATGTGGTCACTGGATATTTAATAAATGAAAACTAAGCAGAACTATTGAAAGATATACTTCAAATTTACTGGCTGAGAATTTTTGAGTGACGGAAGAATTCACGAGCAAGAGATAGTGCTGATTTAATTGGATTCTAGAATATACTGTTATTATCAGTTTTGAATATTTTTTTCATAATGTAATGGATTCAATTAATGTATGAAATGAAAAAAAATTAAATGAGATTGAAAATTAATTACAGTGAATGAAAAAAGATCCCAATAAAATTCATTGTAAAAATTACATCAAATTCTTTAATTTATTTATATTTAAAAACATTTAATTCGTGAATATTTTAATGTGTTAATATTACTGAATGAAGGAAATTATTTCAGCAGTTGTAAATAAAAAGCAATGCAACATAACACTAAGCTAACACTACCCCTATCCCTAGGTAACTCAGAGTAACTCTACCTCTCTCCCTCTTTGGCATTACATACTTTATGGATGACCCTTTATTGTTGGATAAAATTAATTAAGTTATTATTGTTTCAGGCTCTTTCCAAATCCTTGGTAAGCAGGAAGAAACTCTATTTAAGAATTAGAAGAGTTATGCAATTAAAGGTATCCTACATGTTTAAGCCATTGTTAAGAACACGAGGTTACAAGGTACTGAAGATCTTCTTTCTAGTTTATCTGTAATACTTTTTATTAGCTTAAAATGTATGGCTATGTGTTTTTGTCAATATGTAGGGCAGTATGGATTTCGATGATTCAGCAAGAACTTTGAATGTTGAAATTGCACCTGCTCAAGAGACTGAAAGACGTGAGACCAAGTCTTTATCAGGTGGTGAGAGATCATACTCTACAGTTTCATTTATACTGTCCTTATGGGAATGTGTTGAACCACCATTTTACTTTATGGATGAGTTTGACGTCTTTATGGTAAGTAATCGCAGGATGTATTAAATGAAGATCATTTACGTTGAGTTCTTACAAAGAAAAATCTTATAAACTTTTTATTAACTAGTTTATTCCCAATAAGCTTGGTAATACAGTCAATATTAAATTCTCTTGCATGTAAGTATAATTATCGTCACTAACTACAAGAATAACAGTGCCTCCTGTACATGTGCAAGGCTCCCCCACACAATTGTCTCGGCCGTCCAGCTACATATCATGGCCAATGGCATATCCTGGTCAACCTGGCTTGCCTTCACTTCTGAAAACAGATCCCAATAAAATATATAAACAACCATATGTGAACTTAAAACAAGAATTTTCTGCTAGGAAACTTATTTAAGTGTTTTCCTATCAGACCCCTATCAGGCCCTTATCATAGAAAGATCAGAAGGCATCAAAACTATTATTATCGAGAACAGAACAGGGTTGTTCAACAGCAATAAGATGATGGGTGGAATAGATTTTCTACTTGTTTTGAGGAACACTGTGCAACAATTGTGAATAATTAGTCTGCATCTTAACACCAAGTTGAAAGAATTCTATTTCCTGAATTTTATCAATGATAAAGTAATATTTTTAGTTTTATTGGAAATTTTGTCTGTTTATCAATAATAAATGTAAGCTTATTTTCTTTTTTGTAAACCGTAGAAACATGCATCTGGTAATAACATATAGCAAATGCTGTAAAATGTGACAAAGTGTCTCCAAACAGTTATCACTGCCAAACAAAAAGACTTTGCGTCAGGAAATTATGACTTTATCATATGCTCAAAAATGATATTTGTTTGTTTCAACTTATGCGACCTCACTAAATTTAGTATGTTGCCTTTCCAATTTTGTTAAATATGTCAACAGGACAAAGTAAATCGAAGAATTGTTATAAACAATCTTATATGGTATGCACAACAAAACAAAAAGCATCAGTACGTTTTTCTTACACCTCAAGATACATCTCAGATTACAACTTCCGAAGATGTTACCATTTACAGGTAACATAAAATCAAGTTCATCTTTTGCATTGAAATTTTTATTATTATTATTATTATTATTATTATTATTATTATTATTATTATTATTATTATTATTGCTGTTGCATGCCCTACTGATTTGTATTTCTATTTCAGATTAGATGATCCAGAAAGAACAGCAGCAAATTAGTTTGCTTTGTTGAATTTTTACCCCATATTCAGGGTTTAAACTTCTGATTATCATAGTTGGAAGAGTCAGAAGTCATGTAATAAGATGATTGAAAGCATTGCATTGGATGTCTGTGCAAAGTACATTAATTAATAGTAATCTAGGGTATAATGGACAGTCATAACTGGATATTATGCTACGTATTTGTTAAAGAGAAAAAAGTTTAAATATATTACAATTTTTATCAATGAAGTTTTCTATTGTGACTTCTTTCTTGTTATGTATTCTTTGTTGTTGTTTTTTCTGACAATAAAGAGCCATATTAACAGATTTGTGGAGTTGGTAGTTCTGGAAAGTCCTGTGTGGCCTGGTCAAACTACTAACCTAAAGTTACGTCTTTGAGTTTAAAGAAATCAAATTCTTAATATTCATCATCTAGTGAAGGTGGTCCTAGATATCTCAAATCTGAAGGGAAGAAATGTTTGAGTTGGGTGTTGACGGTGAAGTTATTGAGAGGAGTAGATTGAGAGGCCAAAACAGGCTGACCTAATAATTTTTGCTAGTCATTGATAGTTAAATGCTACCAGTTAAAATACTTAAATACTTTTTGCATGATTTTAAAGTATTTTTATGTGAGAAATCCAGCCCTGCTATCAGTTTAATTTTGAAGATATTAGTATATTATTGCCAACTTCTGCATTAAATTGGTTATTTTTACAGTTATAAATTTTCAGCTGATGCTTTTATTTTTAGGGAGAATATAAATAATAGGTGCAGGTGGCATACATACCTGTGTTAAGTTCATTTTTCATCAAAAGACTGGGACATAGTCCTGTCAGGAATTGTAAATACGATGTGACCTGGACATTTCCTAGCTGATTACGGCTTTGCACCAGTTCTTCGTAGACTCCTGCAAAGTAAACCATCCAGATAGTTTGTTTTGCCTGTGTGTGTGTGTGATGACATTTAAACTGCAAAAGAAGTTCACTGCTTTTGTTGGAAAGTTTTATCTTTATTTTGATTGCGAAGTAGCGAATCATGACACTTAAGTTTCGACTCGATCCATATGGACAAGGGTTTCTTCAATTTGGAAAAAATTCTATGTATGGTTTTGGCGTTAGTTATGCTCAGAGACGGACGGGCAGACAGACAGACAGACAGACAGACAGACGGGAGTTTTGGAGGGGGGAAAAAACCGTTTTCCGGTATCAGAGGACGCTAGTATTACATAACTTTACCCCTATACTCAGTAATATACGTATGTATACGGGAAAGTAAAAATCAGATCGTTAAAAGAGGTCTTGCACAATTTTTTTGAAGAAAAAAAATTTTTACGTAACTTGTACTTGAATTTAATGAAATTTATAAAAAGAAAATATGTTTGTTTTTTTTTCAAAAAACTCTACAATTATTTTCCGCTGATTAAACTAGCAACGCTAAAATAATGGAGCAGGTCTCGTTTTCGTTGATCTCTGAATGTTTGAGAAGTGCATGTTGGGGATAGTGGGAGAGAACTGGATTTTCAAGCATCTGCACAAGTTAGGGTGGCAGAGTGACTGCGAGGTGCAGTGGTAAAATGGACGGCGAGTTAACTCAATGGAGCTGAGTTCAAATCTCAGCACTGAAAAAATGTTTGCTGGCTGGAAAAACGTTTTTCAGATTCACTTGGCATAATGCGAGAAAGTATGTGCTGTATACCGCCATTAGTTTCGTATGTAATTTAACGCGCAAGTATTTGGAGCACAATTTTAATGGATCCTTTCCTTAAGAAGCCATTAGGGTCTAGACCTACATTGATTTTATTAGTTGATATTAACCAGGTGCGGATCCACGGCACGACGTCTACCCCTCCTCCGGCTGAGTTGCTGCATTTCACGCGCTATCTAGCGGTCACAGCAATAACCATATAACACATTCAAATGAAACAAAATACACTCTCTAGAATCAGTAACTCACAATCTTCAGTGACACTAAAGTACCGTGAACTGACAAAATCTGTGATGGTCCGAGCACCGTGCACGGTCGCTACCAGATATTATGCTAGCAAACGGTTGCGAATTACCAAGGGAAATTTTCTTCACTCCCTTAAAAAAAACATAATTCTAATTAAATTTACTTCTAAAAAGTTTACAATTAATTTAAACATTACTACACATTGCTAATTTAAACATTAGCATAATAGTCAACAATCACTACGTCTAGTATTTGAAATATTTACACTTTACTTTTCAACGAATCATTAGGGAATGAAACTTGTTAAATAGTTTACAAGGCATTCACTGAACTCTGCTCAATCAATTCACTACAGTTCCTGCTTTTACGTACAGCTTCTTTCCCTCAATCTTTGCCTACTTAGACATTGGCATAAGCCGTGCGCGTGACCCTATCTAATGATAGCAGTGCTCGTGCGCTCATCGAACCGCTTGCTTCTCAAGTCCTGTTACGGCGTTTCTTTACCTGGCTCTTCGCTCGTCGTGGGTCGGCTTCGCCTACCTCTGTCCGAGGACGTCCGCGTCGAGAGCTCACGACCTTGGCCTACTTTGGGTCCCGCTGTCGCCTCGCCCCTCTGCAAAACTGGCAGTTTGCGGTGCGCGAAGCGCTGTCTTCGTTCGTCCTCCACCAGATCCCGGCTGAATCTGCTCCCGAATTGTTACTTGATACACGAGGCACCGGAACAGAATAATCTCTTCTCTCCACGTGTGTATATTACGATCCATGCGATATAAACTTTCCACTGGTTTATGTGTAAAAGTTGTTTACTACCTACAGAGCCCCCACACTTTGTTAGCCCAGGGGACTCCTTGTTAAATCGGCCCTGCTTAAAGCTACTGCTGGAAAGAAACACGCAGGGACAATTGCACCGGTCAAGACAGATATAATCATCGGGGTTTCTACTCGGTGGCCTACTCATTCCAAGTGTCTTGAAATGAGTCAAGTCAATTTGTCTTGAAACCAGACACCTTCAAAAAAGAAGAGCAGTTCAGTATTCCCAAGTATTTTTCCAGTACCTACTTTCATGAACTCAAAGGCATTGTAAAAACAGTTCTGTGACGGTGCCCACTATCCGTCTGTATTTATTCCTATACTTATTTATATAATTGGGTTGATTAGCTCGGTTTTTTGTGCAATTTGGCGCTTTTATACTTACGATCTCATAGCTTGTCTCCTTCTATCTTGTGGGCTGAAAATACCGAAACACTCTTATGAGAATTCAGTCACTGAATATTTCGATTTAGGCTATGACCTTTTTAACTCATTGGCTCTACTAATTTTGAATATTATGAACTATTGTTTAATGAATTATATTTCAGTTACATGAAGTGCCGAAACTGCTATTTATTTTAATGAATGTCAAGTTTATCTTTTTCTTTTCCTATTTTAATTCTAACAAACTTTGTTATTAGATTATTCTTTGTGTCTACCTTACAAATTATGATGGCAATCGAATCTGCATAAGACTTACGAGTCTCTTTATAATCATGCTTTTTCCTAATTTTACTTATTAACTAAACATTTTTGGCTTGAACAATTTTTTCTGTTAAGTTTTTAAATACTTAATTTCTAAACTTTCCTGATGGTGATGGAACCACTGCAATATTGGTGCTGAGAAGAATCACTCGGTTCGTAGAGTCGTCCTTCCACCATTTTGTGGATTCCATGAAAAATCGAATCTGCTGAAATCGTATCTGCTTACGATTTTGTTTACTGGCCGCGTCCTATTTCCATTAGCTGTCTACTTAAGCCTCAAAATTCGCATCTGCAATCACGACACATTCTAACGTATTAATTTTCATTACTACTAAATTACACGAAAATATAACTTGAACTTTCCCTAAACTTTTTATGCCAGTCATGGTGTCACATCTTCACTTTATCAATTGGAGACCAAATCTGATTTGAACTTTTTCCAATCAGTTTTATGCCTGTCGCGACGGCAGGTCTTCACTCTATCAATTCCAGATCAAATATGATGAAAAAATTATCATCTATCAACGTATGTTTCTGTTCTAATTGTTACACTCGGCATCCAATGCTAGTTTGTCCACTGTAGGTAAGCCATCTGAATTCTCTTGCCTCTTCTAACGATGTCGCTTTTTATTAAATAACAATTAATAAAATATTTTCCTAATATCTAAAATATTTATGTGCACTCGTTTTTCTTGTTACATGATGTGTCACGCCTAAAATATCTCATTTGTGTATAGATTTATTAGTATTTTCCCTTACTTCCTATTTCATTCCGTCATAATTTTATATTTTAATCCAAAATACCGTATAGGTATCTCAGTACATAGGTTCAGGTGGTTTTCAAAGCCAGTGTACTTTATCTTCAAGAAAACTAATGAAATATCTTTACCTTGTCAAAAAGATTATCCATTAGGAAAAATACCTATCAAAAATTTAAAAAATTGAAGACCAATAAAAATATGCGATATGTTGTAGAAGAAAAAAAGCCTTTTTTAAACAAGTGGCCACAAACTTATGATCTTAATACAAATGAATAAACCAAGAAATCCATTCTTTGTAAGGTACTAATATTCATTAACTATTAAAGATTTGTTTTTGTAATAAGAAAATAACAGGTATTGGTCTTAATTCAATAAAAACCTGCATTTGTTTCAAATAAAACCTTACTTTAAACTTTGAGAGTTAAAAGGTATGTAAGTCAACAAGATTAAACAATTATTTTCTGGTTCCCTTTTTAAGTATTAGGGGTCGAAAACATACCCAATTTTAAATCTGTATATGCATTTTAATATGTAATTTTATGAAAGTGCTATATAGTGCTATAATATCACAAGAAAAAATTAGTTTTTCTAGAAACTACAAAAAAGTGACTTAGGTCCCTTTAACAATCAACCATTCATATTCTCGAACGTATTATATGAATCAAGGATAATTGACACTTTTAACACAAAAAGATAATATAATACCTGCACAAAGCACAATTTTTATTATAAAATTTTCATTGGGGGTACAAGACTAAAATATGTCCATAAAATGAACACACACAATTACAATGAAATCAACATTAAGAAAAAACAAAAATAGTATGCATCATTCAATGTTATATTAATTAAATGTTATGAAACATAAATGACAATTTAGTTTTACAAACTACAGGACTGTCACAGTTTGTAAAAATTATTGATGATTTCAATGCAAATCAAATTTGCCGTAGTGAAGATGGTATAACTTTTCTTTTAACTCCATACTAATTAATTCTCGTTACCTGTTTCTAAATAATAAACATATGTTTTTGACGTTATTAAGAAAATAATGGTAAATTGAATAATAAGAATTTATATAAACAATATCACCCTCCAAACTTCTCAGAAAATTTGAGTAGAAAAGATATAAAATTTGGAATGAAGTACATATATTCAATATACTATGATATAAACCATGTCATCTCAATGACGTGACTTGTTAATAAATGAATGTAAAAGTGGTAGTAATTGACCATGGTTTCTATAAATTAATGTATGCAAGGAACAATAAAGCATTATAGCGATTTGGGAAAACGTGTTTGTTTGACAAAATAATGACGATGCATCGAAAAGACAATCGGACAGTAGGCGATCACATAAAAAAGGTTCCTCCGAACCATTACAAAAGCTCCCTATTTTGTACCAAGCTCCCAGTTACATAACGACCTCGGCATCACTCCGATCTCCATCATTTCTCCTCCTAACCACTCGCTTTTATGCTAAAAATCCCCAGATTCCCTCAGCCATTCATTTCAAAATCTGAAAACAAATCCCCACCCCAACAGACTAAGCCCCCCTCCCATCCTCTTGTACCATATGATGCTTTGAACATTTAATCCACGTACTCAATGTATTCATCCGTGAATGTTCCTTAAACAAGGTTCAAATAATTCATTATACCCTCAAGTATCGAACTTGGCTGCCGAGGAAAATAAATATAAATAAAAAGGTATTATTGCAAAAAGGAGGAAGAGAGTGAGCCACTGTAGAGGCCGGTCGTGCAGATAGGGATAGTAGAAAGTTGCCATAAGGGACGGTCATGCGTCGCGAAAATAAGTTACTTGAATTATTGCTTCTGGTAGAAGCACGGTTAATGTGATGAAGAGAAGGGCAATTTGGACGTTTTAATTGAATATTAGCCCGAGCAAGGAAATTGGAACTTTAAAAACTTTCGAGTGTGTAACGAATAGCTGAATGGTGTAATGGAGAGAGAAGTGTTCAGAAGATCAATTCGTCGTTCAAACAGAATGTGCGGACTAAAGAAATAGAAATAAAATTTTGCAAAAGAAAAGGACTTTATCTTTTTTTTCAAGGCTAAGATTGACGTGAGATTTAAATTAATAATAAAAAAAAAGAATCAGTTAGTAAATAGCCATTAATGGGGTTCGAATTTAGTAATATGTGGATGCACAGATCTAAGCATGAAAATTATGAATGGTGGTTGTTTGTAAATATAGTGTGAGTGTGATTGTTTATTTTTCATTGTTCAATTAGTAAATATTTATGTATCATTTTAACGTGAAAACAAACCAAATGTGACGTTACCAAAGTAAAATATTTTAAATAAAATAAATAGTGTAGGGTGTTGTTGCGTTACTGTAATGAGCATAAATTTGGTGTTATTATTTTAATAATAATTGAAATATGTCTCCATCGGCCCCAAATTCCCCAGAGTATACATTCTATCGGCCGAGAACTCGTTTTTAACAGAGAATTTTCAGACCTGCCCTTTCAGTGAATTAAATAAATAAAACCGAGAGATATGGGCATTGCGGGTATGGGTGTAATAAGATTTTTTATACGGTTTTAAATGACGGAAAAAAAACTGAGCTAGCCAGTATAAGTAGAAATTAAGAGAAATAGAAAGAAGGTAAAGGGGGAAAGAGTTCAGTATTTTAATACTGAATTCTTATGTAGGTTGCAATTAGGAATACAAAACAATAAAATTATAAAGATTAGTTGTAATGTTTACATTAAGTAAATTATGAAATATAGTGAAACTCGTTGATTACAAGAACCATATTTTGTGATAAATCAAGCAGAACTTCTTGTTTATTTTGTTTTCTCAATAGCTTTTGGTAGATAAAATGTCACTTTTTTAACACCCACCTTAAAATGTATATTATTCTCAAATATTATTGAAATTAATATTTTTAAATTTAAATTAAAATAATTTTAAATTAATATTTTTATGAAAGGAAATGACATGCTTAGAAGATATTTCCTGTATTCACTGACATGTGACTGAGTTTGAAAAGGAATTATTGATAATTTAGTACACCCAACCTCCTGGCTTAAACGAGTTCGTCAAGCAAAAAATGTGACTTAGCAATATAAAGAACTCAAAAATATCATAAATGGACATTAACTTTTACACCAACTATACCATAAATATTGACATTGATATTATTGACAATTTTCGTTTTTATATTCTCTGTCCTTAACTTTTTCTAGCATATAAAATGCACACATTTAACAATCTGTCAGGAAATGCCACTTGTCAAGTTGAATGCGGTTTGTTTAATGGCAATTTCTCTTTCATGAAAGTGCAAACAATATGCTGCTGCCAAGTTTGAATCATATTTAAATTGTTCAGTCTCATTGAACCACAACAAAAGAACTCCAGGTGGAGTTCACTATAAAACCGTTGAATGCGAGTAGATGTAGAAGTATTTGCGGGAGGGGGGATGCAGTTTCAGTTTGGACCTACTCCATAAAGTCATTAAAGAAAAAAATTGCCTTTTTATAATGTGATTAATGTATGGTACTAATTGTTTTGAAAAATAGAGAGAGCTCCTTTCTATTGGATATGCCTCTATTCCTGCACTCCATTTTGATGAAAGGCGCTCTCAGTGACCAAGTCCCATTGGCCAAAAATCGAGATTTACCATAGTTTAATTTTAAAAGTTGCTGATCAGTAAAGCAGAAAGACAGATACCAAATGTTATGGAAAAGAAATATCACCTGTCTCGTTTCACCACGTCAATTGTTTTTAACTTGCAATCAGCATATTGACATTACAAAGTAGAGGAATATGGTCACCGGGTGACAGCGGTTTTAAACTCGATACAATTAATACTGTGAAGGAAGTTCCGATTATCTAAATCAGGGTGTCTAACTTGCAAGGCGTCAAGGGCTACAATTAAAATCTTTAATGTGATTGCGGGCCATATTTCTGTATCTTAGGTAATCCACAGCCTGACTTCTGCGAATTCGTAGATCTCAGAACTTTGCCCAGCTGCTCTTAAACGGGGGGGCGGGGAGAGAATGGAACTATTCGCGATATTAGGCCGCACCACGCATAACGCAGTGAAACACGTACAGATGATTGTATATTTCTAACTTTACTAAAAAGACTTTAACTCTAAAATTAACGTATTTTTAAATCAAAGATGGTGGGTGGGCCGGGGAGTTGACACAGGCAGGGCGCGCACGCTAGGCGAAAATTGTCTCGCCCGACATGGATGAAAGATACTTTCACTTTTGACTAGTAAACCTTCGTGGGCCACAGTAAATGACACCACGGGCCGCCAGTTGGACATCCCTGATCTAAACTGTATCTGAGATTAGTTTTCAGAACGTGTATTAGTCATTTGAGCAGGTTGGCTTCGTAAAAGAATTGAAAGCCTAAGTAAAGCAGAGTATCAACACCCTCCTATACTCTTCGAAATAAAACTAAAAAGTTGCGTCATTCTTTGTAGAATTGAATCATAGAAGAATAGTATTCGTCTATGATATAACCTAGCTTATTTGTGCTTAGATCATTCAAAAATATTTTCAGTACATAATAATGCTAGTTTCTCTGGAGAAATCTTCCGAGAGTAATGAAATTTCGAAAATGTTCGATGGAAACCTTAGTGATTCTAAAATATTCAAGTAGACTCATGATCTCTGGTATTATTAATTGAGACTTTAACCCCCTCCGTCTCGGCTATGAAAAAACTTAAGGATAATATGGAATTCATTTAGTAATTTTTCTATAAATGAACGAACGCATTTACGAAGTCACGAAGGGACAACTAATATTAAGAGTGGCAATGGCAAACCATAACCAACGTTTGGCGAGCGAATCCAATGCATATCGAAAGCGGGGAATATCGTTATTCGTAGAATCGATGACGTCGTCCAGCGCGCATGCCGTTTGCTAGTACCTCGGCATCGAGTTCTGCTCTTATGGGTTCCGAGTTTTAAAGATTACTGCATAGTTTTCGAGATAATCGCGAGTCTACCGTAATTCGTAACGTTGGCAGGGAGAAATTAGCGCGGCGCGGAGGCAGGCGCGGCCTTGGCTTTGGCCTTCCGCGGGCTGGGGCGCTCGTCGATGTGGCTGCGGATGTGCGCCTCGAGCACCTCCTTGTCCTCGAAGCGCTTGTCGCACAGCAGGCACTCGTGCGTGTGGTACTTGTAGAGGTGGGCGTCCAGGTACCTGCGCTCGGAGAAGCACTTGCAGCACTTGGTGCAGCGGAAGGGCTTGTGGTTGGTGTGCGTGAGCACGTGCTGCGAGAGGTACTTCTTCTCGGCGAAGGTCTTGGGGCAGAGGTGGCAGGCGAAGGGCTTGAAGCCCAGGTGCATGCGCAGGTGCTGCGCCAGGTTCTTGCGCTCGGTGAAGCGCTTGCCGCACTGCAGGCACTGGTGGCGCTTGTCGGCGGCGGGCGCGTGCGTGCGCGCGTGGCGCGCCACGCTGCCCTGCTGCGCGAACGCCTTGCCGCACGCCGCGCACTTGAAGGGCCGCTCGCCCGTGTGCGTGCGCTCGTGCCGCTGCAGGATCTCCTTGCGCGCGAAGCGGCTGCCGCAGCGCGCGCACGCGAACGGCCGCTCGCGCCGGTGCTTGCGCGCGTGCGCCTCCAGGCGCGCCCGCGTCGGGAACACGCGCCCGCACGCGTTGCACGCCCGCTCCCGCTCCGCCTCCGCCTCCGCCTTCTCCTTCGCCGCCGCCTCCTCCTCCTCCTCGTCCTCGGCCGGATCGCACAGCGGCGCGCACAGGCTCTCGCGCTCGCCTGCGCAACGCACAAATAAATCATTGTTAAACGCTACATGCTCATCTTACACCAACTCCACTTCTTACATTCAATTAATATCTTAAACTAAATTCAGATCTTGCATTCCATTTTGGGTAATTTAACCTCATCTTCAGTGCTCCCCAAGAAACGTATTACAAAACAAGGCTGGTACACATCCACCATTGCCGGCGCCATTTTGTGCTCCGGCGCCGGAACGGTGCGTGTAGAACAGCCATGTTTTGTACCACGTGGAATGCTACAATGTACGAGTAACATCTGAATTTAGTGCGAAATACATTTTTATTACGAAATATTATTTCTGTTAACCCTTTCCATATGGATTTCTGCAAGATTTGTGCGGTAATTCCCGAGTTTACAAAGAATTACTCATTACACATAAGTTACACATTAAGAGCATTCTTCCCGTGAAACGTTCTTTCAGATTTACTGATAAAACAACATCAATTAGAATAACTTCTGTACAAATGAAAATGGATGTATTTAGAGATAAAAATATTTGTTTAATATATTTTCAAGTATTTTATATTTTTTTCGGAGAGTCCCTCATGGATGGTGGTATTGCCCACATGTTAATGCAACGAAAAACTAGTGATGCTACAACAGCCCATACTTTGTTCCGTTATTTCAATATTCGCAATTTTCGAAAATTCAGAGAGTTCAACGGAAATGAGACCTGCGACATTCTTGAAGCGTCCCTTGTTCTGTGTAAAAATTGAAGATACAATTTGGTGCAGGTTTTGAGAAAATGTTTTATATTAGGCCTATGTATTTCGATCACAAATTACGCAAACACTATTCGTTTTATCAAACAATGTACGTAAACTTTGTTAAACAATTATTTTTTTAGAACCTTTTTACCTTGATGCAAATATGTGTCTTGAGTTTGGTAATTTTTAAAGGTTAAAATTTTGCGATTTTCCAAAATAAGTTTGCTATAAATGAGACAACACCCACTTTTTACCATCCTTTGATATACACGAAGAAGAAAAATATTGGAGCTGTTTTAAAAAATAGAAAAGGCCTATATTTAACGCAATTACGCGTAAACTACTCATATTTTCGAAAATTTGTACATGGCATTATTTAATGATTTTTCTTTAAAGAAAATATTTTATTAAGGAAACTAGTGGTGCTAAAACAGCACATACTTTCTAACTCCTTAGTAACAGTTATGTAATAATATTATATCGCACTTCTGTCTCTTTCAACACATCTTAGTCGATGAACTCTGTCAAAAAAGTGCGCATGCAGCGATGGGCGCTGCCAACAATGGGCACATATTTTCTAATCGTTCTCAAGGCTGTTGGACATCCTTCTAGACCTGCGATTTTGCTCTTCCCAGTTTGGGTGAATGACGCTAGTGTGTAACAAACGGAAAGGGAAGTGAGAGGCGGGAAGGAATCTCTCGCTACCCCGTACGTGACTTTGTTCGGAGAGAAGGGAAGAAAAAGGGGGAATTTATAGAAAGAATTTATGAAGGTTGTTTTTGTAAGGTAAAATTTGAAGTGAAATTTTTTTTGACCGATGTCGGTGGGTGGGTAGTGCTATGAGGTGCTGGGCGGAGGAAGATTTTAGACGTCAAAAGAGTGTGGAAAACGTCTTTTGTGGAGGGGTGGACTGTGGAGAACATTCTTGGTGATGTCTAGTTTGTAGAAAGGCAGTAAAGTGGCTTTTCTTAAGAGCGTTGTCAACGTCTTTGTGTGCAGTTGGCAGCACTAACTGCCAAAGTCGATATACTTAGCATTCAAATTATCATGCAATATAAGTCGCATGCAATTCGACATAGCATGGTGAATGATCGATTAGCCTGCGATGAAAGTCGCCCGCTAACCCGGCGGAGTAGCACGCTCCGCTATCTCTTCGAGATCGAGTTGGCGCATGCGCAAAGCTTCAAAAGTGGTATAAGCTAAGGCGCTTGCTGATCAAAAAGTCTCTAATGTCATGTAATAATCGTTCTGGACGCGGGTCGGTACTCGACTCGCGTGGGCGTTGTGCTTCCCATCGTCCTTAACCCCCAAAGAGCACGGGAAGTGGCCAGGCTCTGCAATTCTCAGGTTCCTACCGCCTTGGGCTCGAATTAACTGAAGAGCTCAGACGGCGGATCTCCTTAACTCGCTACAGTTTCTGCAACTCACATCTTCTGTTTAACTTTTAAAATATTTTATTGAACTGTTTTAATTCACCCAGAAATTGAAATATCCTTTTTAACTTGTGACGTTATCTTGGAAATCGTAAGATATATCTGCTGGCCAGTTAGTCACGGACGGCGATAATGCGAATATCTTTCTTATCGGCACAGTGAACAGTTTAGATCTGACGCATGTACAAGAACCGAATAATAGCTAAAATTCTGACATCATATACACGCCTGGATTCATTGCAATGAGTGCTTCAGAAATTGTACCCTCGGAGTTTGAAATCTCTAGAGAGCAGGAATGAACGTGACATGGAACATGAATGATCCAAGCCGTTGTGTTCAAATCCGGCGTAAAGTCATTGCCAACTTTTTGGAATAATTAATAATACACGTTTTCCGTATTCGTTCATTATACTGCAAAGAAAATTTGACATGAGCAAAAACATTGCAATTTGAGCTTTGTACTTTATTAGTTGAAAGAAGGTAATATGAAATGTACCCACTACGAGAAGTAGTGAGATTTTAGAAGCAATGTGAAAGCTGTGTACCATGAATAGGAAATATCAACTTTATATTTCCATGTGAAAACTACTTACAAAAACTGTAAGAATTATTTAAATCGTATTATGAATGAAATGTACTAAAATAGTTCATATCCTACGGTGTTTTCGGTCACGAGCCGCCTCGGAAGAGCACACGGGTAAAGCCGTTCTAGAAAGTGAGGCTCGAAAAAAATTTTAACCGCAGACCTTTTGGCTTCTAATTGACGATCTGGGCTTCTGACAGGAAGATTTTCAAACCAAAGTGTTGTTTGAATGGGAATGTTTTGAAGAAAAATCAGCACGCGAAATACATATGTACAATGTATTTCTAAGTCGTCAAAATTCGGTTGATGTCACTATCACCCTCTGAATACTCCGTCCATCGCAATAACATCGTTTTCTGAACCACCAACTTTTGAGGGCAATAAGCGTCACTGGTGCCTATACAATCAATAATCTTATCGAATGTTAGTTACATTTTATTTCCTCTATCGCCTCACAACCGCACGCGAAGAAAGTAATATTTGAACTTATTTTTCTGACGACTTTGACAGTTCTAAAAATGTTATAGTCTTATATACTCGTTGTTGATGCTTACCTGGCAAGAAGAATTCATTATCTGAATCCATTAGATCAATTGGACTGCTCTTTTCATTCATCGGTTGAATATCCTGTGACAAAACAAATAAAATCATATTAACGTTTTCCCCCGAACTAGGTGGTCGCAGAATATCCTACATGCAAGGAAATGCTAGTCCACTGCGATAACGCCTACTGCAACAAATTCGTTTGGTTAATAGAACTCAGTAGAGTGGGAGTCACAGTTTTAAAGACAAACAACTCTAAAGTATTTACACTAATAACGAAACAAACCACAACATAAATAAACTACTGGTAGGGTCCATATTCTCTCTAGGTTCGTAGATCATTCATATGTAATTACGTAGTTTTAGGTTAGAAGAGCGTTCGTAGTGAATGATCTGCCCTGTTTGAAGTAGAATAAAGGGATAAGCATAGGCGTGCGCGTGGGGGCGGAGGGCTTCCCCTGAAAATTTTGAATGGGATCCCACAGTCTCGTGTAATAAAAAAATCGTGAATATATTGAATTCCTGATAAAAAGTATGTTTGGAAGGTATGGGTACAGTTTAAATTGTACAGAGATGAGAAATGCGTGGACACGTTAGTTTGATCGTGCATTGTTACAAAATGTGTTAAAGTATTATTGCCTTATTGAATACTGAATAAAAAAATTGAAAATTTTGAACATTTCACTTAATGGCAAAAGTCAACACTCTTGCTGTTTTCATGAACTCGTTGATAAGCTATTTTTCAGTAATTAACAATATTTTTTATTTATTTATGAAGGCCTTTCTATTTTTTTGAAAAACTGGTAGATATTTGCCAAAAGTTAAAAAAATTTACACATTTTTAATATATTTCATATTTTCTATTATTTAGAGTTTTTTTGAAACAGTGTTACCTGAAACTGTATCTGGACATATGTAATTTGCGAGTAGTTTGTCAAGAGTCAATTTCAGCTCTCGAAATTGTTACATTGATCGCGTTTTGACTCGTCATTTTATAACCGTTAAACAATCCTATTAAATGTATTACACAAAAAATATGGTATTAAATATGTGAAAAATTCTTTCTTTCCCAAAACTATTAAAAAATGTAAGTTGTATAAGGTGTACCTACAGTGTAACGGACTTGTCAGGGGCAAAAGTGTGAAGAAATTTCGAACCCACCCTTGAAAAGTGGCCAAAGACTCCATTGAAATTATTAAAAATTCACGAAAAAAATGCAAGACCGCCCGAAAACAGTTAAAGGGTCGAAAAATGTTATAAAAATTTCCAAAAATGAGGTTAGTCGGAGTCAATCCTTCCTACTATCCTCCTACTATCGTCCAAAACACATTAAAAAAGTCTGAAAATTTTGTGAGTTGCCTCAGAAATGTTGTTTGCCTTCTATTGTATTACACTGCGCACGCCTATGAATAAATGTCTTACTTAAGACAATTCGATTGAAAAAGAACGAAATAAAAATCTACATCATCTACAGTTTCATAAATCATTCAATTTTCCAATGTCACAAGAGGAATTGAGAGGTAGTTTTAATGCATTCTAATTAGCATTAACATGCGTTTCCATCGCTCTGAGGCGTTTTTCAGTATCAACAATGAGTTCGATTTTTTTTGTTTTCTTTAATCATGTTCAAATTTGAAGTAGAAATTATTTTCCCTTGAGTAAGATTGAGTGTGAAATGCTATTAGCTAGTACTCAATCGTCTCGTACTCAACGTTGGCCGCTACAGTGTCTCTTATAGATTCTATTTCTGTGAATGTTTCGTGCTTCCGCTTTCACGTGCAGAACGCAAATCCGCATCTTTATGCCCGGCAAATCCAAATGAATGGATGGCCGGACATGATAGTCTGTTAATATGTGTTCCCTCTCTAACTGCGACGTGCGGATGTGCAGGTGCCAATTAATCAGACAAATGTAGTGACGGCGGACGGCAATTATCGCCTCGAATACTACCGCAAAATACCAAACGCTTCTGGGTTAAAGCCGTGCGTCTTTGAACACGCAGAAAGAGGGAACACAGAAGAGAAAACAACGCCTATTTTCAATTCAGCCATGTTAAAAATCGCCACTATTTCACAAAACGGCGAACTTGCTTCATTCGCTGCGTCAAATCATTGCGAGGTTCAGTCTCCCGCGATTATTAGAGACTGCAACCCTCGAGACCAGCGGCATCAAAACGGCACTCGTGCTCTCCTCCAGACACTGACCCTTCTCTTCTCTTGGGACTGCGCCTGTCGAGAGCCACGCCGAGCATAAAGAAGCCAAAGCGGAGATATTTCCAGTCCGCAATGAAGTGGGCGCATTTAGCGAACTTGTGGCACTGCGCGGGAGGTCTGTTTGGGAACTGTGCTTTTGCGGCTCTTCGACTAGCGGGCTCTAATCGACGCCCAAGCTAACTTCATAATTCGAATCAATGAGGTGAGGGGGTCATGCACATTTTTAAGTATACAAATTTATTGAAACAATTAATTTTTGAATTTTTATATGTTTGCTTCAAAGTTATAGCTTTTGAGTGAATTTATTATCAACAGATGCGACTAATTGCGATTAGGCTTTTAAATCAAGTACTTTTCAATTTTATTGTTTTCAACGTTAAAATCGAGTTTAAATTCAAGCTACCGACTTTTCAAATATAAGCCCCCTTTTTCTAAAAATTGGCGACAAAAATGGAAGAAGAATGGTACGTGATTATCTCCAAATGAAGCGAAATAATTTTTCAAAAATTATCTTTAATTTCTCAAACAATCTTACTAATTGATAGATATTTTAATTTTCGACATCTCGTATGCAATTTTCTCCGACTCTCTGGCAATGCAAATTGCAGCAAATGAATGACATTCAAAGTTATCTGAAATTTTCATTCAAAAACTGAGGGGGCCTATATGTGATAGGGTCTACATTCGAGAACATTTCTCCCGAGAAATTGAACAATTTACGGAAGAGATTGTAAAGTTAACGGTTTCTTTATAAAATTAACATTTTTTATGAATATATTAATATTAAAAGTTATATTTAATAGTGATATTGAGTTTATCAGTTTTTTAACTTTTAAAAAAGTGTTTTCTTTAATTTTATAAAATGGCCCTCTTAATTTTTTCTGAAATTGTCCTTGTCATCTCCCATGTGGGGGTGCCGAAAGGAAAATGCGCAAGTGAGACAGAAGTGCATCTCTGGCAAACGAAAAATTTGCGTGTTCTGCCATTTAAAAATGTTTTCAATCCAGTGTGACATTCTAAGTCAAGTGTTCTACACTACATAACCAATTTGAAATTTATTCAGTTTTTTCGAGTAGAGTTTTCAAAAAGAATAGAACAATTTCTGCAGAATACTCACTAATTTTTATTACTGGAATGTATCTACCAACATTTTTACCTAAACAAGCCGTGCACAAACGAGAGTATCCTCTATATTCTGTCCAGATATTTTATTCAAAATATAAATATTTGCCTTTGTGACTTAATCTTCAGAATATGGTAATCAGTTACGTAACAATTTTCCTAAACAAAACATACTTGCATGCACAAAGAAACTGTTTGTGAAAGCTCCACTCCGTGCAATCTATCAGAGAACTATTACCTGCTGATGCACTTCCTCCTGATCCTCAACTAACATGTAAAGGGACTCAAAAAGATTCCCAGTCACTGTTACAGCACATTATAAGATGTCAATTCATCTCCAGCTGGGTCTTCAATGATGATGGCTCAAGCCCAAAGCATTCAAATCCCGGAGTTGCTTGTGACATTGTATACGTTGACAATTAATTTCAACTGGACTGCCAATCATATATCTCGAATTTGGTGAGTTGTCTCTAAAGGAATCTATGGACATAATTTGAAATGCTAAATGTAAATTGGAAGCTGATGAGACATTGGTGTTAAAATATTAAAAATGAAAACCAAGCAGACTAACTGGTATCCTTAATATTTTTAAAAAATTGTGAAGTACTACTCTTTGTGAACATATAGGAAACAAACTTGGTTAACTCCAAGTTTTAATAACAATAATTTTCAGTGTGACTTCATAACTTTATTTTCAGCACTTATGGAGTTTTGTGACATTAAAATATCTTTGTTCTGTAGTAGCTCACACTTTTAATATAAAATATGATATTTTTGCAAACTCTTTACAGAATACAGTATCAAAAGAAAATTTAAACAAAATATTGTGAAAAGTTTCCTATTTAATTGGAGTGAATAGTAACATAACAATTTGCTTAGAGTATCGCTTGAAGTGTCAGTTCAATACATTTTTTTCTCTCTTATTGTTTTTCTTACAATATTAACTAATCTTCAATTTTAACTTACAGAATATGATATTTTATAAAATATTTGATTAGATATCAATTTTATTAGAAGGTATTTTCAAATAATTGAGAACCAAAAAGAATATCCATTAAAGCATATATAGGCACCCGTCACCGCAAGTATTATAAATTATATACAAACAGTTTTAAGTTAATTTTGATTGATAATTTGCATTATTTCAAAATATGCCAAATATATTAATTAATTTAACATAACTCTCACCTCCAAATTCACAGTGTCCAATGCTGGGCGTTCAAACTCTGCCATCAGGTTCTGCAAATAAAAAGTCTTTCTCATAACATCAAAAGATAAACCCTGTAGTACCTCAAAATTTGAGTCTTTCTTTCACTCACAAGTTCTCCTATAAACTTTAAAGATGATTTATCTGTCAACATTTGTAGGTTGCTTTCTGTTGTACTTTTACTTTCCCGTATACGTACGTACATGCGGAGTATTATACGTAGTACAAGGAAAGTTATGTAATGCTGCGGAAAAATCGATTTCGATATTTCAAGGAAATACTCGTTTTGGGGATCCCCTGCTTCCAAAAAAGTTGTCTTTTTTTCAAAACATTCGTCTGCCCGTTCATACGTGCACACTAATAGCGCCTAAACCGTACGTATGACTTTTTCCAAATTGAAGAAACCCATGCCGATCTGCCTAGAGTCGACGTTTTGACACTATGAAAAAAATCTCTAAAATTTGGTGGTACTTTACTTGAAGACTCACGGATATTTTCAAATTTTTCTCGAAAACGGTTCCAATTTTTTCGTTAAATTTCCTGTAAAAATAGAGTAAAATACACTTATAAAGGTGACTTAGTTCCGATTTTCAGGTTTAACTCTATTTTTTATAAAATTTCGGTTTTTTCGGGCGTCTTTTAACAACTACAAAATTGAAGATTGAGATTTCCCTTCAGATAAAATTTGTTCTCTGTAGTGAGTTCTTTCATTAAGGTCGTATACATTTTTTTAAATGTATTAGTTTTCGCGCAATAATACGATAAATATGTGCATTTTTTAAATTACAAAAACAAGAATTTCTCATTAGATTTTTTCTTTAAACTTTTAGTAGGATTAGTGCTAATTATACACTGAGATGTCATAGACGCCATATTGCACTATGATTTTTTAATTACCAAAATGGAATTTTTAAATTGTCTCCCACGAAGTTAATATTTATATTAGCGGCAATTTTCTCACATTATTATATTTATGAGTACATGTGTTTGAAATAATAAAAAAAATAAAATATAAAAATTCTCGAAAAGCCCACAAATGTATGTTTTTTTAGATCTCTCACGCCGTTAATAAACATATCTCCTGCAATTTGTAAACACTATTGTATTTGTGAGTTAAAGTGCTTCAAATGACTTCTAGTGAAGCTTTTCGAAAACTAAAACATTTTCTGTAAAGAGCTTCAAATTTCGAAGTAGCGCTACAATAGCGCTTGAACGCCGTTTTCTTAAAAAGGGCTCCAAATTTTTCAAAGAAAATGGCCAATTAGAACCATTACTTACTGTTGTTTAATATTTTTAAAATAATATTTCTCTTCTATTAGGAAACCGAAAAATTAAGAAAATTTTTAAAAAGCGTCCTTTGGGCGGCGATAGATGGCAGCTGGCCAGAGAATGTGGCAAGTCTGAATAGCTAGCCGAGACCAAAGGAAATAGAAAACTAATAGGGCAATGTCTGTGCCATTCTGTAGCACCACTAGTTAAATTTTAAGTAATCGCTCTCGCATAGGTGCATCGATGCCCTTCACTTGCAACTTCTACGTAGGCAACCTGTGAGACGCTTATGCAAGGAGGGTTACATGCTCTACCGGAAATGCTAACAAACATATCTAAAACAATATTAGCCTATTAGAGTTTCGCGTTCACCAATAATTAAGCTGATCCGTTCTATAGTCAGACACCATTAGTTACTCATTTGCATATCCCATCTTTTTAGAATAGAAACTTCGTGCCATCAGGCAAAATAAATTGCATTTCAAGTCTCCTCATTATTCAGGCAGTAGATCATTTAAATTAATTAAAAATAAATTTAATCTCGAAATTGATCTCATAAAAAAATAATTGAATCAAAGTTGACAGGGATTGTTGAACTGTGGCAATGTTACCACTTTTTGAACAGTTTGTAAAAAATGTACTTTTTTGTTTAATTGAGTCTGACTTGAGAATAATATTATGAGAGATGCATATGATTTCATTGATTGGTAGACTAATCAATGTACACACAAACATAAATCAAATAAATAGAAAAATGAATGAATGAAAAAGTGCAATTTTTACCTAGCTTTTCCAAGGGAAAGAGGATTTCATGGTGAGTAGTTTCTGCAATCCCTTTCATGCAATATGAATTAAAACATAGTAATTAACACATGCTAATATGTAGAAACATAAAATTGAAAGATAAATTAATATCTATAACGATAAAATGCTATCTATAACGATATGAACTCAAGAAAAAATGTAAATAAATAGGGATATGTAGTGAACTTTGTTAACTACACTCGGACATATTTACTTTCATGGAATTTATTATTTCTTAATGGTTTTAAAGACGCGAATTATTTTGAAATATAAAGCAAAATAAAAACATCAATAACTTTTAACTCGATGATTACCTCTTCACTCAAATCCAAGCAGGAAATTACTGGATCGTGGTTTTCCTGCAAGAAACATGATAGTTCAAATCAAAGGTATTCAAAGTCACAAAATTAAACAGGCTACCAAATCAAGAAATTGTTGTAATATAGAATCAGTATTGAAGCTCCTGGTTCCGTTTACACAAAGGCGTATGAAAATGTGAAGATAGACTATCCATCAATATCGGCACCGAGTACCCTGGACTCGGAAAGCCGATTAATCTGGAATTCATTTTAAAAATCAAAATACAAATTACATAACACAGATCAAGAAGCCCATGACTGGTAAGCAACTTACTTTGGTGTTTGACACATACTTGAAATCTCTTTGATGGCCGAACGAGACCCGCCGAACACCAGTGCATTGCCTCAGAAGCGAATGTTACACCCGTCACTCCGCTCTTTTAAAATCCGCCTTCCCACATGTTCGTTAGCGACAATTGATCATCTCCGACCCCTGCCACCCACGCTCTACAAGTTTGTGATATTTATATTCTCCGTCATTCTGAATAGATGAATGTTCTCCCCTGTCACAGAGATACATATAAAACTATGGCAATGACAAAGGACAATCTATATTTATTCAAGAATCTGATGTTCATCAATTTCGGTAGGACTCAATATTCCCAGAATAAGTGGCGGCATCTCCCAACGCTCGCCAATGACTCATCAAGTAATGTATATCTTGCAACTAATGTCCGAAATATGGTTAATGTTCGTAGAAACCTGATAATTCGTACTATATTGGCCAGATTTGTGGATAAAGCTACATGAATTACAAGAAACGGATAATTTCGGACATTGTCGGGCTAATGTTGCTGACAGTCACAGAGCGGTGGCTGAAGTAAGATGATTGTTTGAGTTTGAGGTATATTGTGCATTCGCAAGAAGTATTTTAGCATAAAATGCTTTGGGTAATATGCATTGCACAGACAAGATAGTTTTATGTGTCTCCCGAAGGACGAGCTTTCGAAAATGCCATGTTGAAAATCAACTGAGGTACTCAACTGAGGTTAAGTAGTTTCGCGTAAATAGACATTTAACTCGAGGCTACTCTCTTTGTCTCTCACTAGTCTTAGAAACCTCCCACCAGCCGCCTGATCCCTGTTTATCACATAGTATCTGTTATTTCTCCCAATTGTAAAGAATTTCTCACAACATATTCATCTCTTGTTGGCGAAAGTCAGCTTCCTCCCGACTGAAGTTCAAAGCTCTTTTTTTAGCAGTCTGAATTTAGAGCTATATTCACCCGTTTTGGATGGTGTGAACATTAACCAAGTTATTCGCCAATTAGCCAAATTCGAACTTTATCATCAACATATACATTCCGGTGCTTTGGTTTTCAATGGATTATTTTGTTGTTGTTTTTTCTAATGATTGGTTCGGCTAACCCGGAGAACAAGGGAACGCGGAGGAAGAATGATTATGATTTTATTGGGAAACTTTTGTGGTTGTTTTGTTTTCATCCTCAACTACTGGACCAACACACAATGCATTTTGTTGATGAAAGGATAAAAGTATCTATCTTCAAAATGGATGTGACACAGGCCGTATTTATGTACTTAAGAATGCAAGTGACGGGAAGTAATACGATAAAGCATTCAAGAGTTCAATGCCTTAACATGTAATATTATACTTAAATTGTATTAGAGCAGTCCGGATTTACATTATTGAATTGAACGACGTTTATCATTTCTCCAAGTGTCTTTGACGTTTATCCATCGATTTACATGTGCATTTATGAAAAATGAAATTGTATGTAATTTAGTCTGCTCTTCATATTTTAACATAAATAACATATTTTATGTTAATCCATTAATAATTGCAGTCTCCTAAAACAAGCATTTTCTTTTTTGTTTCATAAAGCTATGGATAGCATTCTGTCTACTTTCGTGTGAATGAAACTTCTCGATCTTTTACGTAGTTGCTTCATTTCCTGCAGAATGCGACGCAAATATTTCAGAGGTCAGGGGAAGCTTGCAAACAGCTTCCCCATCCTGTCCGTATGCCCGTCTTCGGGCCAAGGCGGTTGACTGACCACGCACGAGACCCATCCGTGTCCTCTGGCTTCCGATCAGACTTCCGCAAGATTACGAAAAAGCACAAGAAGAATATTGAATCTTTTGACGCGCTGCCAGTATTAACAGGGATTAAATATTCCTTCCAATATGAGGCTATGCTGTTAAAATTTCCCCTGTAATACATATCACATTGCACGTCTCATATACATGTTTTTTCAACAAGCTTTTGGATTCATTGATTGGTTAGTGTCTCCGGGCTGGCCAACTGGTAAGGTCATTAGGCGCGTAAGTGCAGCGCTCGCTGGACAGCCCCGCTGACTTGGATTTGGATACCAAACGCTTTTGTCGCAGTGCGTTGCAGTTCCGAGTAAACTATGGAACTTATAAAAAATCAGTGGTGTAGGTTGAAGGAATGCAAAGTAGACCCTGCCTTCCTATTCAAGAAAAGGGTCAGGAAATTTAAAGGACCTTTTCTCCTAGGGGAACAAATTTAAGAATTGATTACTGAAACAAAGAACATGGTACGCAACGCTCTGTATGAATTATAAAATTTGTCTCGACAATGTTTTCTTGCCAGGTTTTCGTGCAATGCATCCCTTGATTTGAATATTTCGAACAGTGGAAGTTATAAACGAGGTACCTAAAGTGTATTAATTGTTTTCTGACAAAAATAAATTTATTATTTTCCAGCAGGGGAGGGAGCATTACACTCTCTAGAGGGGCCCCAGCACACACACGCACGCGTATATTCGCATATTTTATACACCTCTAAACGAAATATTCTTCAATTCTAAGTTTGTTTCCTGAGGTAAACACAGAAGTCGTTGCGCTGATCGTACTAGAAATAAACCAAATAACGGGTCTTAAGGGTTTAATGTTGCTTAAGGAAACAATGAACGAACACACGTGACGGTTCACTGCAACCGCGGAGACAGACATGTGTTTCTCGCCCCACTGAGTCGCCAATTAGCATATACTACGAAAGTGATTATATTATACTTCAACATTTTTAAATAAAGCATTTTTTGAGATTTTCATCCAATTCTTTAATTAATAATAGTATCTTCAACCTTGTAACGAATATGAATGAATCAGATCTCTTCCATTGAGATCGTACCGAACGGTATCATGGGCCCGCGAACGAAATGACGTCGCAATTATAACTTCAAACTTTCAAGGTGAGTTGACGCTTTGCTATGCATGGCCAATTTCGTGGCAAGGCTCCGACCTTCGGCATACGCGATTAACACAAAACATCCCTAAAAATACCCTTAAACGCATACTTTCCAAAGTATTTTATGTCAGAATACGTTTTAATTAATTACAACGCGCGAATCTCATTTGAACTATGAAACAAAGTGCCCTCGTTCTTCGCTTTCGTTCACCGATCTCGCGACGTTCAAGTAGATTCGTTCCAAGGGGTAAGACCCAAATGATATTGATTGTTAGGTATGTCTATGAGAATGGGAGACAATGAGATTGAGAGACATTTAAAGGGGTTTCAAGCGGGGTATCCCGATTTGGGGGTATCGATAATAATCACCTCCTCGAAAACTTCATACCATTCTGTCACGCTCTACGCATTTTCATTTTGTCTCGCTGAGCCACTGAATACCATATTTTATGATATTGAACACGAAATACAATGTTTAAAATATTTTTTCCTTAATTAAAATTATTTAAAAGTATTAAAAATAATGAATTTAAAAAATTCAATCCTCCGAGACGCAATGAGAGTTTCGCATATTCACGCAATGAAAATTGGAGCAATCGTTTATGAACTGTGTGAAACAATCGATCTAAGTAGGAAAAATTATAACAAGGACTTTGATTAGGTCACGCCGTTCGTCGAGTCCGGGAGAGAACACGCGGCATTGAGCACAGAACAGCTTAAGAGTAATGGATGTTATACTTTGTCACTTTAATTGTTGATCTGATTTAGTTACTTCTAATTTCATCCCAAAATTCTTTGCAACCCAATTCGCTTTCATCTCAACGTTTAGAATGAATTCACGACGGCAACATTAAAATAGGTAATTAGAGACTGTAGTAAACGTTTGTAACTCTAATTATATTATCAAGCATTGTGCAATAATATACATATTTGTATTTAGAGATATCTTTTTTGTAATCTCTGTACATTAATATGGAAAGAAGACACAAAATCAGCACGAATGCATATAAAACAAAACACCACATGGCGACATGCAAACTATTTCACAATTAAATATACAAATCTGAGTACTAGGACATGAATTTAACTAATGACTTACAGGAATATCCCATACAAAATTGACTTCATTTTCATCCCGTCTTTCCGAAAGCATCTGTGAACAATACAAAATGTATAAAAACGCTTTCGTCCTAATATACACAGTATTTCTTCATTGGTGGAGTGTGACCTAGTTAATAGTCGATTGTATTACATTTAACGTGAAATATTCAAACTTACCTCCTCTATACTGATATCAATTTCATGAAAATCATCCATTTCGATCGCAATTCAACAAATCACACACTTCTATTCAATGCTCCCTAACAAATAATTTCAGTACTTTTTCTTATTCATAAACTGTCGACCAAATTATTTCCAATGTCAATCATACAATGTTGCGCACTCTGTAATTTTTAATTTTTCAGAAGAAAACTCAATCTTTCTTCTGTATTTCAACAAAACTATTTTCCTTGGTGAAAACCACGTACTGTTCGAATCAATACATTCAGCGCATTAATCAATACGTTTCAGCCCAAAGAGAATGAATTGTGCTCAAAGAATGAATATTACATTCCGAACCGTACCGACTAAAATGCGTTAGTGCTGCTGGGCATGTCGTGCAATTGACTCGTGATAATTCTCGTATACGGACCATATTAATTCAATATTGTTCGGATAGCGCACAGCGCCTCTTGATGACGTGCGGGAAAGTACGCACTTGTACTGTTTGGAAGTTACCGCTTGGAGCGCTACTATAGTAGAAGAATTCACCCAGTGGGCCAACAGCACATACTTTCTCGCATTATTTTTTGTTGCCATTTTTTAAAATTCAAAGTGTTTGATGAAATTAGTCATGCGCCACTCTCTTATGCGTCTTTGTTACATCTGCGGAAAAAGTTAAAGAAAAAAATTGAGTGTGTTTTGAGAAAATGTTTTCTTATAATTTGTTACAACTTCAAGCAGAAATTATGCGATAAATACAGATTCTCAAAAAATCTCATGAGAGATTTTCTAAAGATAAGATAATTTTCGAACAGATTTAATTTATGTCAAAAATCGCTTTCTACAATATTAACCTTTAGCAATTTTTGAAAACATAGAGTGCGCCGGAAATGGGACTAGTGCCACTTTTTTTTACCATTATTTGATACATACGAGGAGAAAATTTTAAAAAAAGAATACTTGGAGACGGTTTTGAGAAAATAATTCTTTAAAAAATGCCTATATTTAACGCAAAATTATGAGAAAACTTCATATTTCGAAAAACTGTATGTGATGTAATTACAAGATCTGTCTATGAAGAAGAGATTTCGTTCAAGAAAAATCTGTCTTTGCGATATTGTAGTTGTCGGAAAAAGATGAAAAAATCGAACCTTTGACATTTTCGAAAAACCGGATTTCAATGAAAATGAGATCAGCGCCATTATTTTAAGCTTTCTCTACCATTTGTTCTTATACGAGAACAAAGGTTAATTTTAAAAAGTTGGAGTCTTTTCTTTAATTTTTTTTTTAGAAAGTGCTGAGGCTATATGTAATGTACTTCAGAAAATAAAAATCAAAATATCCGTTTCAAACTTGAACGGCCACGAGTTCCATTAAATCGACTGAAAAATTTAGGAAATGGCATTCACCGGAAAGACAGAAGGATCGACACCGACAGATGTTTTGCTATCAATCAATTTTTCAGTATCAATTTTCCCAAAATTGTTCCCAAAATCACGATTCTGACTATGCAGCGAATTAGAGTAAATAATGTATTTTATCTCTAAACAGGATTTATACACTCTTTTGTTGTCAGGCCACAGCAATAAGAGTTTTTCTGAAAAAAAAATCGCCGTTTTCCAGAGCACGATTACAGTACTTTCTCTTCTAATGAAGTAAGACGTGAAAGTTACAATCACCATCACTTCGCTTGAAACCTAACAATACAGGCTGTTTGTGTTTGTTTACTTTTGCCGAATGTGCCATAACCGTCAAATGAAACTACCCATGCTTGTCACATTCGATCCCGTAATTAAAATGCAGTGCGGTTGTTACCACAGACGCAAAGAGCACCGAGGTCGGTTTCGATGTTTTGATGATGAAAATTCGTTTGCCAATGACGGAGGTTTCTTCCCTGTAGCCAGAAGATTTTGATTTTCTGTTGGCTTAAATTTATGGCAGGTCTACATTTTCGAAATGCAAATATGGATGACCAGAATGATTTTTATCCAATTCCCGAAAAGCTAAAGTAATATTAAATGCCTATTATAGAATTTAGTGCTGTTGACGTTGCATGTTAACTACACTACGCTACTCTTCTTATCCATCGCACAAAGAAAGGAGCGTTTTGTTTTTCACCCCGGGTTTCTTCTGACCCTCCCAGCTTTTGAGTCAAACAACAAATTTGGATGATCCAAAAACCTGTTTTTTGATATCTAGAGTTCCGAAGACCTTACAAAATTACTTAAAAACTAATATTTTATTTTCATTGCGTATTATAAAGTAATAGATCAAGTGGTTGGCTGTTCGTAGTAGCGTTCCAGAATTAACGTATTGTCACATTTACAACAATAATTTACAAACAATGTAGGCTTTCACGGCCGGTTTCTACACAATTAGACGTTTCCGGGTTTGTAGGCTGTGTCTCCGTTGGACCACGGCCTACAAAAGACAGGTTTACACAGGTGCTACTTGAATATTGGAAACTTTAACAGTTTTGAACTTTTTGTTGACATTAAATAAAATGAATAGCGCGTTATATAGTAACCAGTAAAGAAAATAATAATTAGCACAATTATTTGAAAGGCTTAAGAATATCCCAGTTGTGGTACCAATTATACTTACGCACAGGGTTTGCAATTGTTTCGCATGTGAATGAATCGCGTTATGTTCTTTGGCTGCGTACGAAAGGTGGAACTGGCTGGGATGGCTCTGTAAAAACATCCCCTGCTTCTGCAGCACCATGGACCGGAAAGTTCTGGGGATCATTCAGGACGGGGGCGGTTTTTGATTGGCTACGAAGCTAGGGCAGTCACTGATAAGAGGAGAATTCTAGTTGCCAGCCACTCTGTAGTTTTGCTTGGTTTCTCTGATCAATATCTGGCGAATGCCGGAGCAGTTCCCAAACAGACGACCCACGAACGCGTGCGATCTTCGGTTCTTCATCTGTCCCCTCTCCCCTACACACACCACATGCACTACCCAGCCACTCATGTCAGGAGCTTGTCACGTGGAGGAGGGACGCCGTAAGCTGTCGGGTTGGTCGGTGCCAGATTTCCAGTTCCAACGTGGGTGCATAGCGCCACTTAAAACAAGCGCTACACTCAGGCTCATGAACGCGACAGTTGCACAAACTAAATACCCATATACCCTCGACACAAACTGCCTGACATGAATCTTGGTAGGTTGCATAGTACGCAGGTATCGGAGATTGGAATTTATTTTTTACTTTCTTTCTGTTTACGCAGTATAGAGAAAGTTATGTGATACTGCGTGGGAAAAATAGCACATTTTCGACACGAAAACAGAAATCATGTTTTATGGGTTCTTCATACCGAAAAGTCGATTTACGGCAAAACGTGTCTGAATAACGGTAGCAGCCAACCCTTTCAGCCGATTTTATCCAGAATTGGTATTCCCCAATCGATCTAGGTCGCGGCCCGTTGAATTTGAAATCGATATTTTAATTTTGGATACTTGAAGCTCCTGGGATATTTTCAAAAAAAATGACACCGAATTTTTTAGTTAAATTTTGCTGTTGGGTAGTGTGAAGGACATTCAAGAGTTCAGTTCTCTTTCCATTGCGCCAGATCGACTGGGGAATATCCATTTTGAAAAAAATCCTAAGTATGGTTTAGGTGCTAGTGGTGTTCTCTGACGGGCGTTTTGAAGGAAACCACTTTTTCCTTAACAGGGAACCCCAAAACATGTATTTCCGTTGAAATCTCGAAATCGATTTTCTGCAGCATTAATATAACTTTGTCTCTACTACGTATATACCTACGTATACGAGAAAGTAAAAATGAATTTCATGTCATCTTAAAGAATACATATAAATCTATCCGTATAAAAAGTTTGAAGAAAGAGTTTCTCAAAATGTGGAAATTTGAGCTTTGAATAATGCCTTATAATGTGAAGAAATTGTCCTAAATGTAAATACTAATGACGTGAGAGACAAGTCCAAAACATTACACTTGTGTAGTTCGTAAAACAGAAAAGACTACAACAAAATGTTCACGTCTTCGAGTACGGCACTATCCACACCAAACGTTTGAAGACAAATATTGGATCGGTTTTTCAGAAAATATTGTTTTTGTTAAGTTTTAAAATTGCACATATTACACGCAATATTGTGCGAAAACTACTACAATTTTCCAAAAAAATGTACATGATCTTCATGAAAGAACTCCCTATGAAGAATAAATTTGATTTGAAGGAAAAATCTCCATCTTTAATTTTGTAGTAGTAGAAAGACGCCAAAAAAATTCAAACTTTTTGTAATTATCAAAAATTTAGAGTTAACAGCAAATGTCAGACTTAACAACATCTTCAAAAGTGTGTTTCTCTCTATTACAAGAAATTTAAAGAAAAATTTTGGAGTCATTAAAAATATCATTCTATATTAGGGCCGAATAAAGAAAGTAGTACACATCAGGATAGGGTTAATTACAGTTCAGATCCCCCCCCCCCCCATCATAAATTTATGGAACTAATGGTACTCCAACAGCACATTCTATTGTTTTGTATTAATGGAAACAGTTATGTAATGTTTCAGTAGTGCAACTTCTAACATGCTAACTCTTTAGTAAGTATCTCTTGAAAAATTCTAATCAAAAGGAGAGCCAGATTAACGCTAGTGGTGCTACAGCACATAGTTTATCATATTATTCGTAGTGGTTTTTTAACATTAATAATGATGTGACTCAAAATTACTTTAAATATACTAATATTTTCAGAAAGTGTGAAGATAATTATTTTATGGCCTAATACCAAAGAATAGGATTGCATTAACCAAGTTTCAATGTTGAAGGAATAGGGCAGGTTCCAAAAATTCAACATAATACAACCTCAAATTAAACGTTACCTAACTTTATTTTGAAAAAAGTGTACCTGAAATGATTTAAGATCTAAGATTAGAAAACAAATTGTTTTAAGAACGAAATCTATATCTTTAATAATGCAGTTGGAGGGTGGGGAAAACCTTTCTTTTGCAATGTTTAAAATCCCAGTTCAGTTTTCAAATAGAACAAATGCCGTATAATAAAGAGAACATTGCTCTATTTGAGCTCAAAATTCGAGGCAACTTTTGAGAATATCCAGTTAACTAACTTTTGTAAAATTCTCAAGATTACATTCATAATTAGTTATAGGAGTGGTAAAAAAAGATTTAACTTTTGCAATTTTCACAATTTTAGAGGTTTTAATGAAAATTAACATTTTTTATGTGCAATTTGGCTATTAGGCAAAAAATGTAAAGATAAAATTTGGAGCCATTGTTGAGAAAATGTCATTGGTGTAAGTTTCATGTAAAGAACCCCCCAAAATTAAATATCTGTTTCTAATCCCAGGGTTTATCACATCAGCAAGATCAATCAGATAATATCCATTTTCATGAAAATCTTGTGTGTTTAATGCACTAGTGTTGTTTACAGAAAGAAGGGCAAATGGATTACCAAAAATCACTATAAATACACAACTATAACAACATTTTTAACATTTGGCAAATATTTATGCAATTCCAAATAATAGAAAAATTAGTTGTGGTAAAAAAAAGACAAGCAATGTGTTTATGAAACACCTATAGATAATATTTTTAAATTCAGAATTGTATACAGAATATTATTTTTGGCAATCTTTGTATAATTACACTAATAATAATGATTGAAAAGAAACAAAGATTTGAATAGTTCCTCATGTACAATTGTAATTTAATTTGAACGTCTTGCTGACAGACTCGATTTTCATCGGTTCATTGATTAAAATTTGCGAACTTCAAATTCTTATAATACTTGCAAATTTTTATTAATACATTATTTATTTTAAATTTTCTTTCATGTTGACATAAATATTGCAATATTATGTAAGAAATAAGTTTCTCAATTAGTAATGTCTACTGACAATTTTCAATATTTCTGGACTGTGTGGTGAATTCTCAGTTTCTTCATTAATTTCCAGAATTTTCAACACCATGATATTAAAACTACATTTAGATTTTATTAATTCACTCTGTTGTGAAGATGCTCTAATTTTCATTTATTTACCTGAGTGTAGTTTGAATGTGTAGATATTTAAATTATTATTATATTAGTTTAATTAGAAAGAAGAA
Organism: Gryllus bimaculatus; assembly: GCA_017312745.1. Lineage (NCBI taxonomy): Eukaryota > Metazoa > Arthropoda > Insecta > Orthoptera > Gryllidae > Gryllus > Gryllus bimaculatus. Next base: position 9,981,276 of record BOPP01000036.1, read on the forward strand.
GTAATGAAATTAAACCAACAATTAAGAATGTAACTGTGTGTATTTGATATGTAACTGTTTTTTAGTAGTAATAATTGTAATGATAATACAGAAATAATTAACAAATACCTGCTCCAAGTTACTTCTCAATCTGACTCGAACTGACATTCTAAGATATTCTTCGTCCAACATACAGGATGAGAAGCAAGTGATTAAATTTTTCATAGCCCATCCCTTCTCCATTGTATGTATTGTAAAATTAATATCAATCAGCAAAACAAACATATAAAGTTAAAAATATTTTAATAAATACGCTTTTAAAACAAATCTCAATGGCAAAGAAAAAAATAGTAATAATGATAATAATAAACTGTCCGATTTCACAGGTTTTGTGAACATAATAGGTACTTCAATGAATAATTCAACTGTCATTCACACATCCTTTCTGAATAGCCTATTTGAAAATAGTTTTTGTAGAGGAAATTAGTGGAAAAAGAGTAAGAATCTTAATGGTGATTAATAATTGCACAATATTCACAATTTACAAAAATATTTTCATTTTCTTTCCAATAACAATACAGAGTTCTGAGAATTAGAAAATGATTTTCATCATCTCATCTTCCGCTTTGTAATTTCAGGACTGAATGAACACTTTCAGAATAACACTGTCACAATAAACACAATTGAAAAAAACAACCCAACAACAAAAACAAACAACAATTATTCTCCACTATTAGCTGGTTCCAAATCTCTCAAATAGACAGAATGTTTCTGAAGAATTTCCAAAACAGGATCTTCCGGTTTCCGACTCAGCTCATCATACTCTGCCCCCACGGACCATAGAGACTCCAAATCATAAGTCTTACGAGCGGTAGCCGAGAAGATATGAAGTGCAATGTTCCCTTGAAATTCAAAAACAACAGTTGAAATAAATTTACCCAAGGCACACATAACCTTAAATATAAATTTTTTAAAACAACATAACTTTTGATAAGGGTACACCACGATTTATTGCAATTCTCTCTTTTCTAATTGTACTCACCCAGATCCATAGCAATCCAATGACTTGAATCTTCACCCTCTACTTTTGGAATTCGATCTGAATCATTCCTTTTCTTTTTGTAAACCAATTTCACAAATTCAGCCAAAGCAATCATATGCCTTACAGACTTTCCAGAAACAATTACTAAATAATTCACATACCGGACTTCTTCAGGTATCTTCAAAACAAAAATATGTTGTGCTTGTTCTTGTTGCAACAGATCTACTAAATGTTCAATATCAAAGACACCGTCCTTTCCTCCTGAAGGGTGGTAAAAACACATTAGTATCATACATGTACATATTTAACCAATCTACACTAAATATTAAATTACTTTCAAGATTGAGGCCTTGATACCCATCCTGTGTTTCAGGATCATATTGAAGAGTTTTGAATCTCTCTTCAACAATATCAAATATTACAGGAGAATCTTCATCTTTAAATATTTTATATTTCTCCAAAGTAGAAAACGGTGAGGTTGTCTCTCTCTCATTGCTTTTGGCATTTCCAACTGATGTTCTGTCATTATCTTTATTACTACAACATCTAGCTGAAAACACTAATCTTGTTGATAACCTATTACTCACTAAACTGTAACAACTGTAACGTAAGTTAGTGATGCCTCTCCGAATCATACCGAGATCACTGGTATCTATGTACACACTCCAGTCCGCAGTCTCCTTATAGCTGTATTGTTTTCAACATTTAAAACATGCATGAAATGTTATTTGTGCGTGGTTAATTGTAATGCATGTCGAATTTTTCGCCACCAATGGTAATATTAATTCAGTTCTTTATTTAGATGTGGCACGGACATGTATTATTAATATAACTACCTTCACTAAACAAACATCATTGTGATAACGCAACGAGCCGAATGTCTTGTTTGTATAGTGCGATTTTTATACATAATAATAGCACTATATTATAGCCAGGGCCGGTTCCTGTCCGGTTCACTCAATGTGAAAGAAAAGGCGGGGAACTACATTTGTTTCCTCAGTCACGGGCCTGGTGCAGGTAGCGCAGCTGTTGCGTTTTGACTCACATTTTCAAAGTAAGGTTATGCGAATTATTGTGGTGGGTGCATCATACATACTCTTTGGGTGGGTGTAGGGAATATCCAAGATTATTATCTGCTTTCCTTATGATTCAGATTAACTTGTTTTAAATAATATTTTTAAATATCGTGTTAGATGTTTTTATTTACAACCAAAATTGTAAAGTGATTTATTTATCCTTAATTACTTTAAAAGCAGAAAAAATTGAAAACGAAGTTTTAAATTGACCATTACCTTATTGTTTTTTGTTTTGTTTTTCCTCCCACATAGATACCATACATTTGAGGGGTCTGGGGCAATACCGCTTTAACTTACAAAATCTTTAAATTTGAGTACTTAAAGTTTCATGCTCTTAAAACACTTCTCATGTGTTCACATTATCAAATAAGCTCGGGGCACCACCTATTAGCATGGTTCAGAAAAAAGGCATTCTTCGTACAAAGAAATTTTACCATCTTTTCTGTAATATTACCCAGTGGCAGTGGTTCCAGGGTAACCATATATACTCTTTGATATTACCTGAATCAAAAAATTCTTGCTGTTAAAAACAACTGATTTCATAAAAAATCTTACAACAATATTAGACAGTTTTTGAAATATTAAATTCTATTTAATAGTTGTCCTGTCCCTTCCCTCTTAAATGGTATTTTATCAATATACAAGGAAAAAGGTTAATATTATTAAAATTAGTAAGATTAAAAAGAATGTTTATTAGTTTTAAAAATATTAATTTTATTCTTAAGTGAGTATCAATAAAAAATTCATTTTTATTAATGCTCTTCTTCTCTAAAAGGTTATACTTTTTGTGGGATTAGCAAACATTTTATTCCAAATCTAGAATTACAAATATCCTTGAAGATTTAACGTGTTTTTCTTGAAACTAACATGATGTGTGTATTGTTCCTAAATTTGCTATTATTTACAGACTACTACTACAAATTGCTTATTTCATAAGAATGCTCATTTTAATGCATATTGCATTGTATTTTTTTCTTGAAATTGTTCAATTATGTGAAAAAGTTTATAAAAAATATATTCTTTGTATAAACTGTATAATTGATTTAAGTCTTCATCTGTATAACTTATTTTTTCAAATATTACAAATAATAAATATTAACTTAAATCATTGATTTTTTTAAAATTATCAGGCAATCTTAACTTTAAAATAAACAATTGGTACAGATTTCTTCTGTTTAGGCTGCAATACAAGATTTTTCATTTTCTACTGTTATCTGATTGTGGAAATATTGTCATAATGTGCAGTAACCAAAGTCCACACACAAACTATCCTCACTGAAACCTACACCTGGGCAGAACAATACTGAATTGTTACGGATGACAGAATTTTGATGGTATATGTAGAAAAATTTGATTAGATTTTTACTATAATTATCAATAATATTATTACAGGATTTATTGTTCAGATAGATTCATGTTGTGTGCGTCGACGTGCTCATTGTCCCAAATCAGAGCTGTAGACATGCACATTCATGTACGCGTAAGTGGAAGCTGCTCGTCTTTTGCTGCAGAAAGGTACCACAGAGACCAGAGGATCAATTGGGAAGATATTTATACGTTTCCATCCCCATCTGTGCGAGCATAAGAAATTGACCTTCCTGCCGTTTGGGAGGGACGACCAAATATAAAACTCCAGCTGTAGTCGAGAATTCTAACACTTGGGACCGACTGCTATCAAACACGAAGCGTTAGCATCTGCAAAGTGAATTTCTCTCGACTATGTGAGACTATGCAAGAGTATCATTGTATCATTATCATTTCCAACGTGTACACACAACTTCACAGTAGAGTACCTTACACGAGTTAGGTTCTGTCAGCTGGTCTTGCCACAAGTGTAGCGTACAAAATCCTACCTAAACGTGACTTATACTATTAACAGAGATAGCAACTCATTTCACGCGAAATGCGTTACAAAATTCCGTAAAATAGCACTATAGCAATAGCAACAGAGAACTTACGTGACAAGAACTTGTCACGAAGTAATACGATTCACCGAAGAGGATCAGAGACGTATGACTCCGCTCATAAGAGCGAATGAGAAGAGCGATTGTCGAGTGAATGCAAGTGATCTGAGTAGATAGATTGAAACTAGAGAACCGCACAATGTAGAACTTGTATTATAAGTAAGCATTGAATTACCGAGCGAAGAGAGCGAATAGGGCGAACTCGCAAGCTAATTTCTGGCGAAGACACGAGAGAGAATATACCAGACGATATGATATATAAAGAGAAGAATACTGACCTAGTAGATGTATGAAGTCGATCTATTATCAGCGAGTGAGAGTACTTGCATAATAGTGCAGGCAGTACTTAGCGAATCACATTTGCAGTGCGTATTACGGCATGACCGCTTATACTTTAAGTGAAACAGTACCTGATTAGAAGATAATGAAAATATAGAATAATAGAAGTAGTACCTATAAAGTAAGAGCATTGAAACCTAGACCATATCTAAAGCGTGAGCGACTGAGATATAGATGAAAGAAGAACCAACCTGTAAGAGTTGAGTATTCTGAAGACATATCTCAGAGAAATTAACGAATGAATCTAGACACATGCTGACGGTAGAAGAAAAACGTTCCGGTAAAATTTTCAGAGTTTAATCGATATGAAAACGAATCACATAGAGAGAGAAGTAGATTTGACCGATAACGAGCATTTAAACTGAATGATAATTTTGAATTGTCTGACATAATGAGATATAAAGAAGAAGCAATATGAATTATATAGAGTGATTCGAATAAGCGAATTAGAGGTACCTAACATATGACAAACAGAGAAAGAAGATAGTGAGAGTAAAAGATAACATTCGTAGATTGACAAGAATAAACGTATGAGAATAAGTACGAGAGAATTGTAATCGTCAATATTTGAGAGTATTAAAGAATATAATATCGAATATCCAGATAAAAGCACCATTTCTTTAACCTCAGATGAGAATATGAAAACAGGTACAAGTATCTAAAGAATGCTAGTATTGAGTGAGAGAATAACAGTGTAAGTAGTAGGGCGAATGATCAGCAATATTCCCTATGCAACATCAATTTGTAATCTAACAGTTCAAGATAATTGCCTTGTTAGAAAAACTTGTCCTATCAACACCTGAAATATATTAATCAATCAATCAAACAACTTTTTGAATGTAAACAAGTTAAAAAACTTTCGTTTTCGGAATGTTATGAAATAAAAAACTGTGTGTAATAAAATTATACTCCTAAATTCTAACGTTTATTTTAAAAATAATATAAGATAAAGGTATAATATTTTGGTATTTTCATATACTTCGTGGCTACAGAAAGGTTAGACTTCAATAGATGATTATTTTAATTAACATGTAGCCAAATTAGAATTGGTAAAAATC